>OW964840.1:4336444-4583834 GCA_943142095.1 Ophonus ardosiacus
ATAGAAAAAGTATTAATGTATTCCTGTAAAAAATTCAATAATCTTTAATTTCCATAACGACAAAATTCGAAAAAATGGAATTTTCTGAATGATAGTATTTGAGTTAGAGCGAAGACAAAATCCATACACACACACGCACACACACACACACACACACATGCATGCATGCATGCATATAGATATCATCGTGAAAATGTTAAAATTGAATTCTAAGGTCCTTAAAACGTGGTCATTTACTAAAATCCCGATGTGATTTTTAGCATGATCCCCATACCTCCCTTACCAAGGGTAGCGGGAGGTAATATGCGATTTTTAGCATGAATCCAATACCTCTCTTAGCGAGAAATAAAAACGCCTTTAGTGTTATTTCACAAATTTGACATTCCAAAGATACTTCAATAGTTCCGATTAACATTTACTTAGATCTTAGCAGAGTATAACATATTCTATTTTGGGTTTACGTATTTAATAATAGTCTGGTACAAATTTACGAGTATAATTCTTGAAAGAATGACGGAGAATTAAAGAATTCATACACATACACCTACATGAAGTCTTCTTAGAGTCTACAATATTTATATTGACTCATACGTCGTGAAGTCTTACATCATGTATTGTACCATATATAGTAACATCATCTCAAAATCTAGATGATTAAATTTGTATGTGTAACTTTTCTTTTACCTCCCGCTACCCTTGGTAAGGGAGGTATAGGGATCGTGCTAAAAATCACATATCGAGATTTTAGTAAATGACCATGTTTTAAGGGCCCTAGAATCCAATTTTAACATTTTCAAATGGAATGCCGTTTTAATATTTATTCTATATTTAAAGATATGTTAAATTATACAGGGTGTCTCTTAAATAGAGGGACATGGCTTAACCACAGATTCCTGAGGCTAAAATAAGACGATTTAACCAAACTTACTTCTACCGCAAAGTGTACCATTTAGCCAGAAATCTGCTTCAAAGTTCTTCGAAAAAAAAAAAATTATTTTGCTTATAATAATCGGACGCTTTATTCGATTTGGATGAAATTTGGTATGCCAGTTTATATGGTTATAAGTCATCTTTTAAGACGATACTTGTTATTATTAGTGAACCACTAGTGTATGAAACGTAGGTCTCCCAACATTAATTAGACCGTAACTTTTTTTTGGCAATGCCAAAAACGTGAAATTATTTTTCTTCAGAAAGATACATTCAATAGTAAACTTTTGTCTCTCTGTGTAATTTGTGATATCTGTTACGGTTCACACAGAAAAAAATAAAATCTGAGTGTCTATACTGCTAAATTTTTAAAATAAATTTAATCTAGCAGTCTATCCACATGTTAAACAAGTAATTTTTAATGACAGTAACAATTGTTTTACGGGTTGCCAAAAATTTTCTTCGCAATATTCTAAAATTAGTAACATCTGTGTGTTCGGCCTAATAGTATTTTACTACCATTATTATAAATAAGACGATTACATATCTCAGCTTACTCCTAAACAAGTTGTGAAGATTGACAACTCGTTACTGTCATTAAAAATTACTTGTTTGACATTTGGATAGACTGCTATATTAAATTTATTTTAAAAATTTAGCAGTGCAGACACTCAGATTTTATTTTTTTCTGTGTGAACCGTAACAGATATCACAAATTACACAGAGAGAGAAAAGTTTACTATTGAATGTATCTTTCTGAAGAAAAATAATTTCACGTTTTCGGCATTGCCATTAAAAAGTTACGGTCTAATCAATGTTGGGACACCTAAGTTTCATACACTAGTGGTTCACTAATAATAACAAGTATCACCTTAAAAGATGACTTATAACCATATGAAGTGTCATACCAAATTTCATCCAAATTGAAAAAAGCGTCTGATTATTATAAGCAAAATTAATTTTTTTTCGAAGAACTTTGAAGCAGAATTCTGGCTAAATGGTACACTTTCCGGTAGAAGCAAGTTTGGTTAAATCGTCTTATTTTAGCCTCAGAAATCTGTGGTTAAGCCATGTCCCCCTATTTAAGAGGCACCCTGTATAAAGACGTCATTAATTCATTTTTGGATGTTCTTACAATATTTTTTGATATCCAAAATTGTTTTAAAGAGGTCTTAAATTCAAATATTTATACATAGATATCAAAAATTCTTTTTTAGATATCAAGAATTGAATTAAGGATATCAAGAATTAAATTAAGGATATCAAAAATTGAATTAAAGATATCAAAAATTGAATTTTGGATGTCAAAAATTCAATTCTGGATATCACATCTCCATAAATAACATGTCCAGAATTCGAATTTTTGACGTCCTAAATTAATTTTTGATATCAAGAATTGAATTATGGATATAACATCTCCGTAAATAAAATGCCCAGAATTCGAATTTTTGATATCAAGAATTCGGTGCGCCATCTAGTTTAAAGTGACTGAATTACTTTGTGCCGGTAAATCAGATTTCCTCAGCGAAATCATAATAGCGTTGGTTTAGATTCTGCCTTAGGATTGGTCAAAATGCAAACTTATTTCACAAAAACGAAAAGAATCACCAGTTGGCCTTTATCAAATAAAATCTACAGAATTAATGATATATACATTTAATATTGATTTCGCTAAGGGAATTTGACTTACCGACACAAAGTAATTTAGTCATTTTAAACTAGATGGTGCACCGAATTCTTTATATCAAAAATTCGAATTCTGGATATGTTATTTACGGAGATGTGATATCCATAATTCAATTCTTGATATCAAAAATTATCAAAAATTGAATTCTTGATATCAAAAATTGAATTCTTGATATCCAAAATTAATTTAAGACATCAAAAATTCGAATTTTGTTATGTTATTTATGGAGATGTGATATACATAATTCAATTCTTGATATCCAAAATTAATTTAAGATGTCAAAAATTCAAATTCTTGATATCAAGAATTCATTTAAGGATAAAAAGTGACCCCTGTGGTGCACTCTCCACACCAGCTATGAGTGCCCGTGAGGTGACGCCTGGTAAGCGCCCACACGGTAAAATATATCGTCATCATTACCGATATCTACATGTGTTGTAGATACTGGCACACCCAGAAATGGGTAATATGCCGTGATGATATATTTATTTTATTTTTTATATTTAAGGATATCACGGATTGAATTAAGGATATCAAAAATGGAATTAAAGATATCAAAAATTCAGATACAGATATCCAAAATTGAATTCTGGACATGTTAAATTTACTTTTTGATGTGGAAAATTCAGTACCGTTTTAAGATGTCTAAAATTTAATTTTTGATATCTACAAAAGTATTTTTGATATCCTTTATTCAATTCTGGATATCTAATATTCAATTTTTGACATCCTAAATTATTTAAGGATGTCTGAAATTAATTTTAGACGTCCTTAATTATTTAAAGATGTCCATAATTTAATATTTGATGTCTTTTAATAATTAAGGATATCTGAAATTAAATTTTTGACGTCTTTAAATAATTGAAGATGTCTTTAAATGTAAAATAAATAGTAAAACGGCGTTCTTTATTTTCACGATGATGTCTGTATGTGTGTATGTGTGTGTACGGATTTTGTTAACACTCTAACTCAAATATTAACCATTGCAATCCAGGATATGCCAATAAAACTCGCCGAAATAAAATATACATTTCAGCGTTCATAAATACATATTTATATGCTACCATAAATTTTCAATAAAAAATTGTTGACTTCAAATGAACGCATTTGTTTATTATTTGATCACGAATTGTTTATATTTTTGAATTTTCAGGATATGATGTAAAATATTTGTTTAGAAAATAGTTCAGAGAGTTATTCACAAGTTTAAAATAAGTTTTACAAATAAACTTATAAAGATATTTGCTTAATGCAGAAAACCTTTAAATTTTCAATGTTGCTCCATGACCTATATTACCATATTTGTTTACAATAGCAAAAACTGTGTTTACGGGAAATATATGTAAAAAATATGTTGTGGCCAGCACAATACCTCTCGCCATTTCCATTTTATGTTAAGTATTGTATTGCACTTCGCTATCGGACCGTCGGTTTATAACAAAAAAATCTGTTGTGGCCAGCACAAAACCTTCCGTCAATTCGATGTATTTTGTACAAATCCCATACTAAAAGGTCCTTGGAACAGATTCTATATAATATCATGTAAAATCGAACACGAACACATACTATTTTTTACAAATTTCATACCAAAAGTTCATTTGAAAAGGTTCTTTAAATCCAATAAAATTATGACATAAAGTACACTAAGTAATGTCCTTCCATCTTCTCTTTGGCCTTTCTCTGCATGTCACTTGCGAGTAACAATATGACATACCAATTTTTGATCCTATACTTTCCATATTTGGCTTTGCACTTGCAACTGACATCTGTCAATTAATTTTTTTTGAATAATTATGTCAGCTGTTTCCATGATAAATTGCAAAGCTGACTAATTTTTGAAAATTTTTTTATAATGCTTTAAATTTACATCTATTAAATATGAAGGAAAATGTATAATTAAACCGTATAGAGAAGATTATTTTCTTTAATATATATAATAACAAAATGTCAAAAAATAATATTTAACTGCGTTTTTTTAAGAAAAACTGTTAAAAACTTCAAATAAGGATACTTCCGGTGGATCAATTATAACCAAAATCTAATCAACTCTTCATATGGATGTACAGAAGAGGAATACGAAAGAATTATAATTTTTAGAATTGTAGTATCGGAGTTATCGTCGGAGAAAAATTTGTTACACATGGACACACTTACACACACACGGACACACACACATACAGACATCATCTTAAAAATAGTAAATTCGTATTGTAGGGACCCTAAAACGTGCTTATTCATTAAAAACTCACCACCGAATTTTTTGACCAAAGACAATACCTTCCTTACCTAAAGGTGACAGAAGGTAAATATTACAGAACTTTACCCAAATATTGTTTTTTATTGTATTTAACATGTCTTCTGCACACATATAATTCTAATTATATCTATTTTTCATTGTACGGGGGAGTTCCTAAATGTCAGAGATTCTTCCAATTCATTAACCAGATAGGCGGTATTTTTACCTACAATTTCAAATATTTAATTAATAAAACAATAAGAAACATTAAATGTATCTAATTTCCAGAAAAATCTTTCAGAATGCCACTAAAACTGTTGATTTCAAACTATGTTATAAACATTTGAATTTGTCAAGTGGTTTCCTTAGTGCCTTAGCCTCTGCGATTAGATTATTCTATATATTATAGTGGCTTTATCTCTAAATCTATACAAGATATAATAAAAATTATAAGTGTGTGAAATGGAGAATTTTCAAAAAATATATTTAGAAGAATTTTTCTAAGAAACAGTAAAGAAACGAGAGATGTGAGCCTTCAAGATACTGGAAAGTGTAACGCCTATTTAGTAGCGCTCCACTAACTAAGAACGGCTCCACTCCTGGTGGTGCCCTTTCGTCAATTCCTTTAAGTGTCAGCTTTGAAAATTTATAGTTAAATAGGTCTTAAGTCTTACAGTTTTTGAGGAATCGTCCCTCCAACTTTCAGACATACAAACACAGTCATTTTAAAAATGTTATAATAGGATTCTAAGGACCTTAAATCGTGCTTATTTGCAAAAATCTGGATATGCGAATTTTCACATGAATCCAAAACCTCTCTTAGCGAGAGGTAAAAATATGTATTAATATTTTCAATAGAGAATGTTTAATAACTACTCTCAACAAAATTCTATTTTAAATTTGAATATATACATTTGAGAATCAGATTCATTGGTATGTATTTTTTCAAATGGAATTATATTTTTGGATATTAACGAATACAGTGGAATCTCTAAACCAAACAGATATCATTTAAAAATAAAGGTGTAAAAAAATTTAATGTCTTCAGCTGTGGTCCATTATTTTTCGTTGTTTAGTTTTTAAAGGAATTGAAAGTTAAATTTAACATTTATTTGTAAACAGAATGTATATTTTTAAGTTTTTTATTGTGTTTCTGATTCTTACCACAAATAGAAAAAAATCTGTTGTGGCCAGCACAGTACCTCTCGCCATTTTCATATTAGGCTATATAAGTACATCCACTCTTAATATTTCAATTTATTTTATGACACATTGACGAGATTGGCGGTATTTCTGAAGGATATATACCGTGAGTATTTTTAACGCGAAACATTGGATTTGTCATATCCATGGCTACGACTTGATATTTGATTGACAGCAATGTATTTGCCCGTTCCATTCAAAATGAAACATAGGGAACGAATCTGACAGTATTATATTTAAATATCGTAAGAAATTTAGCGGAGTCAGAAAACCACTCGAGAGCACTAAACATATTTCGGGCACAAGGAGCACATAGTATTTTTTCTACATGTAAATTTAATTTTTAGGAAACAGGTATAATTATTTAAACAAAATTAACCTCTAATGACATCTTGTCAATATGACAGATGACCGTTGAATTTTCCTATAAGTCATGGTTTGACATTTGATTGACAGCAATGTATTTGTCTGTCTCATTTAAAATGACACATGGGGAATGAATTTGACAGAACTATTATATTTAAATATTGTAAGAAATTTAGCCGAGTCAGAAAACCACTCGAGAGCACTAAACATATTTCGGGCACAAGGAGCACACAGTATTTTTTCTACATGTAAATTTAATTTTTAGAAAACAGGTATAATTATTTAATCAAAATTAACCTCTAATGACATCTTGTCAATATGACAGATAACCGTTGAATTTTCCTATAAGTTATGATTTGACATTTGATTGACAGCAATGTATTTGTCTGTCTCATTCAAAATGACACATAGGGAATGAATTTGACAGAAGTATTATATTTAAATATATACATAAGGTGCACACTATATTTTTTCTAACTAATTTTAATTTAGAATGCAGGTATAATTATTTAAACAAAATTAATCTCTATTGACGTCTTATCAAATGTTAAATTCGTTCCCTATGTTTCATTTTAAATGGAACGGGCAAATACATTGCTGTCAATCAAATATCAAGTCGTAACCATGGATATGACAAACCAAATGTTTCACGTTAAAAAATACTCACGGTATATAACGAAATATATGTATAGCAAGCGCGTGTTTAGTTGACACTGATACTGTACATATTTTGGCTTATAAATAAATTCAATTTCTTATTTATTTATAACTCCCTATCTCTAAATCTATGGAAGATATAATAAAAATATTCAATGTACTGGATAGAGAATTTTATGTTCTTTAATAATTGTA
This sequence comes from Ophonus ardosiacus, assembly GCA_943142095.1. Taxonomy (NCBI): domain Eukaryota; kingdom Metazoa; phylum Arthropoda; class Insecta; order Coleoptera; family Carabidae; genus Ophonus; species Ophonus ardosiacus. Next base: position 4,343,719 of record OW964840.1, read on the forward strand.
ATAACATAAATTTCCAAAATATAATATTTAGAAGATTTTTTTAAGAAACTACTACTTCTGGTTGTCCAATTGTTACCAAAACCTTTTCAGCTCTTCCCATTAATGTCAGATTAAGGAATACGTAGTTAAATTGGTCTTTACACACACACACACACACACACACACTCACACACACAAACAGAGACATCATTTTAAAAATGTTATAATCGGATTATAGGGACCTTAAAACTTGTTTATCCACTAAAATCTGGATATGCGATTTTTAGCATGAATCCAATACCTCTCTTAGCGAGAGGTAAAAAATAAAATTAAATTCTTCAATTGAAAGCATTATTAATGCATAATTTAAACACCTATAAGACGCCATATGTATACGTATGTCTGTGTGTATATATTTAAATGACACAGTAACCTATATTGGCGATATTTACTGCAGTACAACTTAGTACGTACAAGAAAATGTAATTGGTTTACATCTGAATGTATTTACTTCGTAAAATTCGCTGTTATTGTTACTATAAATAACTCTAAATAAAAATTGTTCGCATATTGCAAAAATTAGTACGGTAAAATTAGAATTATCGTAATAGACACATGTTATAAGTAATAAATCAAAAAATGACGTGTACTTCAAAATGAGAATTAGTGTATTAGGGTATTTGCGTATTTCGAAAAATGTTGATTTAACGAACAAAAATAGTACGTCGTAAAAAAATCATTAAATAACTGCAAATTTAAATAACAATTAAAAAACGTGTAAATGTTTAACGAGGCTTTAAAATTTAAGTGTTTCTAGAAAAGATATTTAGTGATGAGACATACTTCAAGAAAAATCTGTTGTGGCTAGCACAATACCGCTCGCCATTTCCATTATATGTTATATAAGTATTGTATTGCACTTCGCTATCGAACCGTCGTTTTATAACAAAAAATATCTGATGTGGGCACCACATGACTTCCTTGTACGCCTGTTACACTATACATATTTTATTAATAATTAAAATATGTATTATAACAGACCCAATCAGAAACCAAAAATTACATAATTTTTAAATTTACATATCTCGCTTATACAAAGAGCTAATTTAATCATACTTGATGGTTTCGACGCAGAATTCATTTCCCTAAAACTTTTATTTGAAGCATTTATTATTAAATCAAAATAACACCATTTTTTTCACGAAAAACTGACAACAGTTTCAAGTAAAGTATCACTTCTGGTTATACTATTTTAACCAAAATCTATTATGTTATTCCCATTGACATAAAAGTATTACATACCAAATTTGAATAGTTTTTGATCATATTTTAATATAGTTTTTCAATAAAATCTATTATAGGCTTCAAGTAAAGTACCACTTTCGGGTAGACCATCTTACCTAAAATCTATTATGTTATTCCCATTGATATAAAAGTATTATATACCAAATTTGAAAAGTTTTAGATTATATTTTAATATAGTTTTTCATTAAAATCTATTATAGGCTTCAAGTAAAGTACCACTTCCGAAAGTTATGTAATGAACAAAAAGGGAGGTGCACAACTAGATGTTATAACAGTCCTAAATAGAAAATTTTAACTTTCTACGGTTTCCCGTTTTTAAGTTATGCGAGATACGTACGTACAGACGTCACGACGAAATTAGTCAAAATTACAGAACTTTATCCAAATATTGTTTTTTATTGTATTTAACATGTCTTCTGCACACATACAATTCTATTTATATATATTTTTTATTGTATGAGGAAGTTTCTAAATGTCAGAGATTCTTCCAATTCATTAACCAGATTGGCGGTATTTCTGATGGATATATACATTCTACCTATAATTTCAAATATTTAATTAATAAAACAATAAGAAAGATTAAATATACTTCCCAGAAAAAGCTGTCAGAATGTCACTAAAACTATTGATTTTTGACACTGACATGTGTCATTTAAAAACTATGTTATAAACATTGTAATTTGTCAACTGGTTTCCTTAGTGCCTTGGCCTTTGCGATTAAATTACTCTATATATTATAGTGTCTTTATCTCTAAATCTATACAAGATATAATAAAATTTTTAAGAGTATTAGGTGGGGAATATAATGTTCTTCAATATTTGTAAGAACAAAAATTTCCAAAAAAATATATTTAGAAGATTTTTTTAAAGAAACTATTACTTCCGGTTGTGCAATTGTTACCAAAACCTTTTCAGCTCTTCCCAGGAATGTCAGATTGAGGAATTCATAGACAGACAAACACACACACACACGCACAGACAGATATCGTAAAAATGTTACAATCGGATTATAGGGACCTTAAAACGTGCTTATTCACTAAAATCTGGATATGCGATTTTTAGCATGATTCCAATACCTCTCTTAGCAATTGAACATTTTAGAAGAGTAGAACAAGATTCCTTATAAAATGAAAGAATAAATATAATTAGAATTATTTGTGTCTACAAGAAATATTACAATTCGATACTTATATAACAAAACGGAAATGGCGAGAGGTATTGTGCTCGCCACAACAGATGACCTTGAACAAGTCAACAAACTTTCAGTTGCCTACAACATTTGGGCCACCAATAATTATTTTTTGTTTATTGTTGTATTTTCTGTTGTACCTATTCGTAATTCTTGCAAATTAACGACACACCCCGTATAAAATGTAATTCGAATGACGTCATTGTTGCATCAGTATTATTTTGATTGTTTGGCAACTTTGAGATTGTGGAGCAAGTTAATTCTTGCCTGAATTTGCTCTAAACATGTTGAAATACGATATGGTCCACTATGAATTCGAATGCGTAGGCGTTTGCAACTTGCTGCTTTATTTTTTGGTGACAGTAGCTTTAAAATGCTGATTAAAAAAATAAATAGAGATTAAGACGTTATTTCTGAAGGCGAAAACATTTCTGATTATTTTTTTAATTATTTGCAATCTCTATACAGGTATAACTGGGTATACAACATTCCAAAAGATATTTAAATAAATTTATTCAATTTTGACGTTTTAAACTATAAAAAACATTTTAGTCACAAGTGAATTAAATTTTTACCTCTCGCTAAGAGAGGTATTGGATTCATGCTAAAATTCGCGTATCCAGATTTTATTGAATAAGCACGATTTAAGGTCCCTAGAATCCAATTATAACATTTTTAAAATGATGTCTGTGTGTGTGGATGTGTGTGTATGTGTGTGTGTGTGTGTGTATGGATGTTGGAGGGACGATTCCTCAAAAACTATTTAACTGCAGTTTCCTCAATCTGACATTCCTGGGAAGAGCTAAAAAGGTTTTGGTAACAATTGAACAACCGGAAGTAGTAGTTTCTTAGAAAAATTCTTCTAAATATAATTTTTTGGGAGTTTTTTTTTATTAAATATTGAAGAACATAAAATTCTCCATCTAATACACTTATTAGATTAGATTTAGAGCTAAAGACACTATAATTTATAAAGTAAACTAATCGCAGAGGCTAAGGCACTAAGGAAACCAGTTGACAAATTCCAATGTTTATAACATGACACATGTCATTGTCAAAAATCAACAGTTTTAGTGACATTCTGATAGCTTTTTCTGGGAAGTATATTTAATTTTTTTTATTGTTTTATTAATTAAATATTTGAAATTATAGGTAAAATTGTGGTAAAATGCATATATCCATAAGAAATACCGCCAATCTTGTTAATGAATTGGAAGAATGTCTGACATTTAGGAACTTCCTCATACAATGAAAAATAGATATAATTAGAATTATATGTGTGCAGAAGATTTATTAAATACAATAAAAAACAATATTTGGGTAAAGTTCTGTAATATTTCGTTATAAAACGACGGTTCGAAAGCGAAGTGTAATACAATATTTATATAACATAAAATGGAAATGGCGAGAGGTCTTGTGCTGGCCACAACAGATTTCTTACTTATTTTTATAAGTTATAAGTGCCTATACAACATCCCAAAAGATAGTTTTTTAAATATATTTATAGAGAAAACGCAATTTTTTATAGACATAAAAAATCATACAAAAAAATATATAATTACTTCTTTATAGAGATACAAGGTTGTTTAATATAATCGATTATCTATATTATTTAAGATAGATCTTTAACGATTTAGAAGGTTCACGGTCATTTTTTTTACATACCAGTTTTTATAATGTTTTTATTTATAATACATGGTATAGGATATCACGCCAGTCAGCGGTTTATGTCATAAATACAATATCATTAGAAACAATGACGTCATGTGTTAAAAAGTTTACATGAGCATGTAAAACGGATTAAAATATGATCTGCGGGTTGTATATATATTTTTTTACAGAAAAATGTTTCAAATGAAAGTTGTTCAGAATTTAACATTCTAAAACTTTTATTTGAAACTTTTTTTTATATCTCTATTAGTTTTCGAGATAATTATTATTAAATTTATATTAGTTTTAAACAATTTTAAAAATAAAATCATACGTAAACATTTTATTATTCATCTGTTTATAGAAAGATTTATTTAGTTGCCAAGGAAATCAACTATTGTATTATTAATATTTCTTGTTTTATTATTTATAAATGAAAATTTTATGTAAAACTGGAAAATTATAATATATTAACTTCTAGTTCCATACATTAAAAAAAAATATATATTTTTTGTAATTTATGTTTATAATTTATTATATTTCGTTGGAATATATTTTATATTTATATTTTTGGCATTTATTACATGATTATATTTGAAAAATGGTCTATAAAATTTTTGGCCTCCGTTCAAAATTTTTTATGTACTATTTAATAGAACATTCATTCATAATTTTTTATCTTGTGCTAAGAGAGGTATTGGATTCATGCTAAAAATCGCATATCCAGATTTTAGTGGATAAGCACGTTTTAAGGTCCCTAGCATCCGATTATAACAATGCTTGAAAATTTAATTAAAATAATCAAGATATTTTGATATTAATATATGGTGCATTATTTTCTTGAAATAAAAATATGCGCATTACTTATACTTAGTACTTGCGTCTTACGTAGTATTGTAGTGCATATTAAAATGACCTCATGAGTATATTAAATGCATTTAACAGATGCACTTTAACTTCAACTGTTTTAAAATGTGTGTAAACCGAATTATAGTTAATACATACATATAATATAGAGTATTGAATTTTTATTTAAAATTGTGACGAAACCAAAAACATAAAATATATGATGTGGTCTGCACATGACCTCCCGCCAATTCCATGTTTAAAATAGCAATGAGTTCATTATTTGCATATCGGCCCTGTGGCGTTCAAGATTTTTAGTAATAACATAAAATTTAAACATTTAGGAATAATAAAATTCTGCTATATCTGTCATACTCAACAACTTTTTTAGTTCAGTTATAAATTCTCGTAAACAACAGTACATCAATATGTTGTTATTTTTCTAGGGACACCTGATCCTTAATTGTAAGCCTAGGCCGTTATTTCTATCTTTTCATTTTTGTTTTTAGTCCTGTTATGTCATAATAACAGTATGGTATTAAGAAAAATGAATATTTGGACATTTTTACCTTCTGTCACCTTTAGGTAAGGAAAATTACTATTTGAAGTTTTTATTTGAAATGGGCTATATTGACTTTTGGGGCAATAATTCAAAAATGGGTCGTGATATGAACTTGGCGACTTCATTATTCGATTCTACGGACAAAAATACATAAGTATACCAATTTTCATAAGTTTTCACCAACCGGTTCATTTTTTATAAATAAAAGTTTGAAAATTGGCAAAATCTGAAAAAATAGGTAAGGGGTACCCCTTACGATTTTTTCGATTTTTGGCCATTTTCAGTAATTTTGATCAAAAAATTCAGTGGTGAGTACGTTTTAAGGTCCCTAGAATACGATTTTACTAGTTTCACGATGTTGTCTTTGTGTGTGTGTGTGTGTGTGTGTGTGTGTGTGTGTGTGTGTGTGTGTGTGTGTGTGTGTGTGTGTGTGTGACAAAAATTTCTCCGACGATAACTCCAATACTACAATTCTAAAAATTATAATTCTATCGTATTCCTCTTCTTTACATCCATATGAAGAACTGATTAGATTTTGATTATAATTGATCAATGGGGTATGCGACCATAATCGAATTTCAATATATAAGTTATAATATATAAAAACTAACCACTGTAGCTTTTCATTATAATAATAAAAACTAAACATTAGTTTGTAATAATATTGTTATTAGCAATTTAATGTTTTGGAGAAGGGATCTGTGACGTCAGTAGGGTAGAATGGTAGAAGACAGTTAGACTGAGAGAATATGTTGTGATAGGTTATGGAATGGCGAAAGTGACAACTGCTGTCACTTTCGCCTACCACAATATATCTATCTCAGTCTAACTGTCTTTTTCTATCATTCTACCCTACTGACGTCACAGATCCCTTCTCCAAAGTTAAAATAATTATTTTCTCGTCAACTACGAATAATTAATCAATTTAAAAAAATACGGATATTTTATTTTTTGGTCTAGTATCATGTATGTAAAAATCAAAATTTAGTCACATACCCCATTGCAAATTCCCTTATTTCTTAACATAACATAACCTAATCTAAAGCACAAAACTCACGCCTACAAAACTCGGCAACAATTAATTTACAGAAATATCGAAGTTATAATATTATTGCATTTAAAATAATATAATACATATTAGTACTTATTATAAAAAGTTAAAAAAATGTACAAAAATTATCATTTTTTGATAACCTTACTAGACTAATCTTTATCTTTACAAGAATATTTACATTTTGATTAATTTTGGGGGCCACCAAATTATGCTAAATTTTATTCACAAATTTGTATCGTATTACTATTGTTAATAATTAAAAATTTAATATCATTATTGTCAAATTATAATTGGTACAAAATATATTTTTAAATAAAACGAGTGGCACAACACGTCAAGTGCCTAAAACACTCATTTTGCAATGTATTACATACATAAAACAGATAATTATTCTCAAATATCAACATTTTGAATTTTTCAAAATTAAAAAGTAGGCGTCAGATTCATCTATTCGTCACTAAATTAATAGATATTTATACACCAAGTGAGCTAACATAATGTTTATTCATAAGAAAAAAGTTTAGCTCACGAGCTTGTAAGGGCGAGTGAATAAACATTCTTAGCTCAAGTGGTTTATACAATATTTTATTCAATTTTGACAAAATAATAATAAAAACCATTATAATATTTAATTTGACAAAATATAAAACTAATCAGTTAGTAGGCTGCGCATGACAATCATCGATAATAGACGTCAAGTCATCTATTTAAAAAGAATTATTATTAATACCTAATAAATACTGTGGTGAGTGTTATTTTCGTGCCTGATATTATTTTAAATACATTATTTGTTGCAGAAGAGTTAAAATTTTGTGAGAGTGATTTAAAAAATTTTAATTCATTTGTGTACAAAATGTTACTTATAGTTGTTGCTATGGAGTTAATAAACTCTCACTTTTACGCATTAAACTATTACTTTTGCGCACTAGTGTTTCAAAGTATTTCATTTAGCAACGAAAATAACTATCAAAAAGTTGTTTTTTAAATTATTAAAATATCTTTCAGTACTCATATTAATAATTGGAATAATACTACATTTTCAGTTTATGTTCTGTTTTTATTTAAAAAAAAACAACCAGTTTATGGTGCTGAAACGTTTTTTTTTAATAAAAATATAAAACATAAACTAAAAAGGTAGTATTATTCCAAAAAGGTGTTATAAAACGCTAGTATAAAAAGATTATTTTGCAATCTTACCTTTTTTATAATAAACTAACACTAAATCTGAATAAATTATTTATAAAAATATAACACTAACAATTATTAAGATATTTGCACGTAAAATTATAAACTATTTTATAAGAAAAACATATATGCGCTCTCTGAAACGTACTATAACAAACTGAATGAATATAGCATGTTGTTGAATTTATATATGAGCGAGAGTACGTTACTCACACAATCTTACTAATATAGGTACATGTGTTTATATTTTGGTTATCATTATTTTCATTCTTGCGGTCGAAAATTTTAATAGTTTACTAGTAAAATTACTTTATTTTCTTTGAAAAATAGTCATTTATTTATAAATAAAATTTAATTACAACAATTAAAACATTTTTAACCAAATATATCGATCAGTGCCTTGTTATCTATCGCTAAAAGAGGTATTGGATTCGTACTAAAATAGTATGTCTAGATTTTAGTGAATAAGCACGTTTTGAGGTCACTAGAATCCGATTTTAACGTTTTTACAATGATGTCTAGTTTGGGCGCGCGCGCGCGCGTTTGTGTGTGTGTGTAAGACTAAAGACCAATTTAACTACGAATTCCTTAATCTGACATTAATGGCAAGAGCTGAAAAGTTTTGGTAATTGGATAGTACAGAATAATACGCCATTTTTATTCAAAACTGGTACACGCTACAAAAAAATGTTTCAAATAAAAGTTGTTTGGAATTTAATATACTAAAATTTTTATTTGAAACTTTTTTCCATATATGTCTTAGTTTTTGAATTAAAGTCAAAAATTTTTCTCAATTTTTTACCTTTCGATAAGAGAGCTATTGGATTCATGTTAAAAATCGCATATCCAGATTTTAGTGAATAAGCACGTTTTAAGATCACTAGAATCCGATTTTAACGTTTTTACAATGATATGTGTGTGTGTGTGTGGATGTAGGAGGGACGTTTTCTCAAAATCTATGAAACTAAAGACCAATTTAACTATGTATTGCTTAATCTCACATTAATGGGAAGAGTTGAAAAGTTTTGGTAATTGGATAGTACAGAATAATACGCCATTTTTATTCAAAACTGGTACACGCTACAAAAAAATGTTTCAAATAAAAGTTGTTTGGAATTTAATATACTAAAAATTTTATTTGAAACTTTTTTCCAAATATGTTTTAGTTTTTAAATTAAAGTCAAATATTTTTCTCAATTTTTTACCTTTCAATGAGAGAGCTATTGGATTCATGCTAAAAATCGCATATCCAGATTTTAGTGAATAAGCACGGTTTAAGATCACTAGAATCCGATTTTAATGTTTTACAATGATGTGTGTGTGTCTGTGTGTGTGTGTGTGTGTGTACGTATTCCTTAATCTGACATTCATGGGAAGACCTGAAAAGGTTTCGGTAACAATTGGACAACCGGAAGTAGTTGTTTCTTAAAAAAATCTTCTAAATATTATTTTTTGGAAATTTATGTTATTACAAATATTAAAGAATATAAAATTCTTTCTCCGATACATTGAACATTTTTATTATACCGTCTATAGATTTAGAGACAGAGAATTATAAATATATAAAATAATCCGCTGAAATGAATCTCACAGCCCAAATAACTCCATGGAAACCAGTTGAAATATTAAAATAGTTGTAATTGACAGAAAAATGTCAGTGTCAAAAATCTTTTTCTGGGAAGTATATTTAATATTTCTTATTTTATTATTAATTAAATATTTAAAATTATAGATACATATATTATGTATACCCATCAAAAATACAGCCAATATCGTCAATGAATTTGAAGAATCTCGAACATTTAGAAAAGTAGGAAGACACTTATTTATAGAATGAATTAAAAAATATAAAAATATATTAATAATAGATACCAGAAATACTAAATACAGTATATACTTATATAGCCTAATATGGAAATGGAGAGAGGTCTTGTGCTGCCCACAACAGATTTTTATAATAACATTTGATGAATGAACAAATTCTTGAAAATAATAACAATATAAATTCTTGTTACTATAGTATAATATCAATAAGAAAATAAGTCATATGTTATTAATAATGTGGGTAGACATGTTCCAATAAAGATTCTGAAATATGAATGGAATCAAAATATCTATAAATCTAATATGACTAATTATTATTGATTCTTAGAAATTGATCAAGTTTTACTATTAGATCATAGATAAAACTATGGAAAGTATTTACGAATCTAATAACTTTTTTACCTCCTGCTACCCTTGGTAAGGGAGGTATAGGGATCGTGCTAAAAATCACATATCGAGATTTTAGTAAATGACCACGTTTTAAGGTCCCTAGAATCCAATTTTAACATATTCACGATGATGTCTATATGTGTATATGTATATGTATGTGTGTGTGTGTGTGTGTGTGTGTGTGTGTATGTGCGTGTGTGTGTGTACGTATGGGTGTTGGAGGGACGATTCCTGAAAAACTATAAGACTTAAGACCTATGAAAAGGTTTTGGTAACAATTGAATAACCGGAAAAAGTAGTTTCTTAAAAAAAAATTGTTATTAAATATTGAAGAACATAAAATTCTCCATCTAATACACTTAAAAATTTTATTATATCTTGTATAGATTTAGAGATAAAGATACTATAATATATACAGTAATCTAATCGCAGATGCTAAGGCACTAAGGAAACCAGTTGACAAATTCCAATGTTTATAACATGACACATGTCATTGTCAAATATCAACAGTTTTAGTGACATTTTGATAGCTTTTTCTGGGAAGCATATTTAATTTTTCTTATTGTTTTATTAATTAAATATTTGAAATTATAGGTAAAATGCATATAACCATCAGAAATACCGCCAATCTGGTTTATGAATTGGAAGAATCTCTGACATTTAGAAACTTCCTCATACAATGAAAAATAGATATAATTAGAATTATATTTGTGCAGAAGACATATTAAATACAATAAAAAACAATATTTGGGTAAAGTTCTGTAATTTTTTTGTTATAGTGTGTGTGTGTGTGTGTGTGTGTGTGTGTGTGTGTGTGTGTATGTGTGTGTGTGTATGTATGTCTGGATGTTGTAGACACGATTCCTCAAAAACTATAAGACTTAAAAAATATTTAACTGCAGTTTCTTCAATCTGACATTCCTGGGAAGAGCTGAAAAGGTTTTGGTAACAATTGAATAACCGGAAAAAGTAGTTTCTTAAAAAAAATCTTCTAAATATAATTTTTTTAGAAATTTTTGAAGAACATAAAACTTTTATTATATCTTGTATAGATTTAGAGATAAAGATACTATAATATATAGAGTAATCGAATCGCAGATGCTAAGGCACTAAGGAAACCAGTTGACAAATTCCAATGTTTATAACACAGTTTTAGTGACATTCTGATATCTTTTTCTGGGAAGTATATTTAATCTTTCTTGTTGTTTTATTAATTAAATATTTAAAATTATAGGTAAAATGCTTATATCCATCAAAAATACCGCCAATCTGGTTAATGAATTGGAACAATCTCTGACATTTAGGAACTTCCTCAAACAATGAAAAATATATATAATTATAATTATATGTGTGCAGAAGACATGTTAAATACAATAAACAACAATATTTGGGTAAAATTCTGTAATTTTTTATAAAACGACGGTTCGAAAGCGAAGTGCAGTACAATACTTATATAATATAAAATGGAAATGGCGAGAGGTATTGTGCTGGCCACAACAGATTTTTTTTAAAACAGTTTTATTTAAAACTTTCGTAACTCTTTTAGTTTTTGAGCTACATTATTTAAAATTTGTACATTTGACAAATCTTATCCAAAAATTTACAAATTATGAATCATATTATTTAATATTATCAACTAGACTAAATTCACGAAAGGAAATACCATATTTATTCAATTGTTATCACCAGACTACTTTGATTCTTAGAAATTAACATATAATATGCAATCTGATTCATTTACTGATAAAGTATTTTATCTTAAAATATGGTTTTATTGTCTACTTCTAAAAATTGTTATATAAAATTGTGGTCATTACTAATATCAAATATATTTTAATGTATCATTTTATCGCTTAATTATATAAAAGAGCAGATTATATTGTATGAAAGGAATCTTTGAAATTCTTAACATGAAATGAAAACCGTGTTTTATATTATACAGGGTGTCTCTTAAATAGGGGGACATGGCTTAACCACAGATTCCTGAGGCTAAAATAAGACGATTTAACCAAACTTGCTTCTACCGGAAAGTGTACCATTTAGCCAGAAATCTGCTTCAAAGTTCTTCGAAAAAAAAAAAAAATTTGTTTATAATAATCGGACGCTTTATTCGATTTGAATAAAATTTGGTATGACAGTTTATATGGTTATAAGTCATCTTTTAAGGTGATACTTGTTATTATTAGTGAACCACTAGTGTATGAAACTTAGGTCTCCTAACATTAATTAGACCGTAACTTTTTAATGGCAATGCCGAAAACGTGAAATTATTCAGAAAGATACATTCAATAGTAAACTTTTCTCTCTCTGTGTGTAATTTGTGATATCTGTTACGGTACACACAGAAAAAAATAAAATCTGAGTGTCTGCACTGTTAAATTTTTAAAATAAATTTAATCTAGCAGTCTATCCGAATGTCAAACAAGTAATTTTTAATGACAGTAACGAGTTGTCAATCTTCACAACTTGTTTAGGAATTAGCTGAGATATGTAATCGTCTTATTTATAATAATGGTAGTAAAATACTATCAGGCCGAACAAACGGATGTTACTAATTTTAGAATATTGCGAAGAAAATTTTTGACAACCCATAAAACAATTGTTACTGTCATTAAAAATTACTTGTTTGACATTTTGAGATTAAATTTATTTTAAATATTTAGCAGTGCGGACACTCAGATTTTATTTTTTTCTGGGTGAACCGTAACAGATATCACAAATTACACAGAGAGAGAAAAGTTTACTATTGAATGTATCTTTCTGAAGAAAAATAATTTCACGTTTTCGGCATTGCCATTAAAAAGTTACGGTCTAATTAATGTTGGGAGACCTAAGTTTCATACACTAGTGGTTCACTAATAATAACAAGTATCACCTTAAAAGATGACTTGTAACCATATAAACTGTCATACCAAATTTTATCCAAATCGAATAAAGCGTCCGATTATTATAAGCTAAATTATTTTTTTTTGAAGAATTTTGAAGCAGATTTCTGGCTAAATGGTACACTTTCCGGTAGAAGCAAATTTGGTTAAATCGTCTTATTTTAGCCTCAGGAATCTGTGGTTAAGCCATGTCTCCCTATTTAAGAGACATCCTGTATAGTACAATAACTTTGAAATATGTTGTTGTCAAAATGATACATTAAGGTTTAAGACATTAATAAATATTATTAATATGAGATGATACTAATTATTAATGTGTACTCATTAATATAAAATGACCCATATTTATCAAATAAAATTCACTTTCGTATACAAAGCTTGTTTCAAAAATATGTTATGGATGTTTAATATATTAATGTTTTTTTTTTTTTTTTCAGATGACTGCACCACGTTTTCCAGTGGTCCTCAAAGTTGGCCATGCCCATGGCGGTTTAGGAAAAGTTAAAGTTGAAAATAACGCCGATTTTCAAGATATGGCGAGTGTTGTTGCTGTATCTGCTACTTATTGTACTGTAGAGCCCTTTATTGACGCTAAATTTGACATCCATGTGCAGAAAATTGGAAGTAATTATAAAGCATTCATGTAAGTTGAAAAATCTGATGTGGCCAGCACAGTACCTCCCGTCATTTCCATGTATTTTACACAAATCCCTTACCGAAAGTTCCTTGGAAAAGATTCTATATATCCAATAAAATTATAACACTAATATACGAGTGTCAACTGTAAAGCTTCACGAATTCCCTAGATGCCGCAGTTTACGTGCAGCATGCGTTTGTTTACAAAGTCTTTTTACGTTTGTCGCATTTTGTAAAAAATGACGGAAAGATCGGAACAACGAATTTGCATTAAATTTAGCTTAAAACTCGAAAAGAGCTGTGTGGAGACCATCGAAATGATGAAGACGGCATTTGGGGACGAGTGTATGAGCAAAACACAAATAAAAGACTGGTATAAACGGTTCAAAGATGGCCGCACATCTGTTGATAGTAACCCACGTTCTGGGCGGCCTTCGACGACAAAAATATCGAACGTGTGCAACTTGTGATCAATGAAGATCGTCGATTGACTGTGCGAGAACTAGAATATGATCTGGGAATACCGAAAACTAGTGTTTGGAAGATTTTAACTGAAATGCAATGATCGACTTTTGGCTGTTCCCAAGATGCGTACTCTTACGTAACATTCTCTTTACAATCAAATAATATTACTACCAAGTTTATATCTCTACCCATTCTTGAATTATTGCCCCAAAAGTCAATAACCCCATATTTAGATAAAAACTTCAAAATTTTCAAAAATCTAATTCATATGTATCTAGATACTTCTCAACGCGCTGATTCCAAATTTTGAAACGGCAGGTAGATATTTCGTTTCGTTCTCGAGATATTTAGATTCAAAGTTTTGATCAAAACTGCCCATTTTTGGGTATTAACCCAAAAATGGGTCGAGATATGATTTTGGCGACAACACCATTCGATTCAACGGGCAAAAATACATAAGTGTACCAATTTTCATAATTTTTGTCCAACCGGTTTATTTTTTATGAATAAAAGTTTGAAAATAGCCAAAATCTGAAAAAATCGTAAGGGGTACCCCTTACGATTTTTTCAAATTTTGGTCATTTTCAGTTATTTTGCTTTAGAGATTGTATGCGGTGTTCAAAATTTATGAAAATTGGTGTACTTATGTAATTTTGCCCATGGAATCGAATGGTGTTGTCGCCAAAGTCATATCTCCACCCATTTTTGGGTTATTACCCAAAAATGGGCAGTTTTGAGCAAAACTTTAAATCTAAATATCTCGAGAACGAAAAGAGATATCGACCTGCGGTTTCAAAATTTGGAATCAGCGTATTGAGAAGTATCTAGATACATAAAAATTAGATTTTTGAAAATTTTGAAGTTTTTATCTAAATGTGGGGTATATTAACTTTTAAGGCAATAATTCAAAAATTGGTGGAGATATAAACTTGGTATATATTATTTGATTTTAAAGAGAATGTTACGTAAGTGTACGCATTTTTAGAGTATGTATTTATATTTAAGTATACATAATGTATATTCATGTGATAATTTAATTGGATTTATATAATAATTTTCGTAACGGGTATCTGTGATGGTTTGGTTGGGTGTTTCATATCTGGGGGCCACACAAGTTCATTTTTGTCAAAAAGGCGTCAAAACTGGAGCTAAAGTGTAGCAAGAAGACATTTTAGAAGGAATTGTAAAGTCTCTGAGTACCGCAGTTTAAAAGTGAGTACTGGATTTTTCAACAGAACTCAGCGCCAGCTCACAAAGTAAAGTCTTCGCAAGAATGGTTTTACTATGGTGTGGACTATAAAATCTGGTCTTATTTAGAGGAAAAAGTCTGTTCTTCAAGCCACAGAAATTTGAAGTAGTTAAAGACGTCTTTGGTAAAAGCAGTGGCCAATATTGATATGAATATGGTGCATACTACCAAAGATGACTGGCATCGAAGATTAAAAGCCTGTGTACAAGCACACGGAGGTCATTTCGAGTAAAATGTAGCTTAACATGTTCATAGTATATTAGAGTTTCATATTCTAATAAAATTTTGTGTCTTGATTTTATTTGTTTTATCTAGTCTTACTTTAATCTTGGGACAGAACTTATAACCTGACTACGTATTAGTGGTGGGATCCAAAAATATCCGGATATCCAGATAATTGAATGTTGAACTATCCGGATCTCGGATCCAAATCTCAGTATCGGATTTTGGATCCGGATCTGAGTATCGGGTTTTGGATCCGAATCTGAGTATTGGATTTTGGATTCGGATCCGAATATGAGTATGAGTATCGGATTTTAGATATGGAATTTCAGTATGCGCATCGGTTCTCGGATTCGAGTACCAATTCTCAGTATTGAACCAGATGATAATATTTATATATTATCATGGAGTCAAAAAACCAAATAAATTTGATTATGAAATAATCCACTATACATTTTTGTTTGATGTGGTTAATAGTCGGTATATTTTCGATGTTAAACTTTTAGCATCCGCTAAGAAGGAAATTCGTCGATTCCACAGAACTATAAGTAGGTAACAAAAACAATCCCTTTTATGTGAAACACATGCACGATATAAATAAATAGGTATTTCGACACCTGCAATGAACCTGTAACCATTATTTCTCAAATTTAATCTTAATTTCGTTTTCTTTGAAGTATTTGTTATATTGAATGTTAAAATTTTAGAACTACAGAATTTTCAATATTCTAAGAACTACCTGGCTATTTTAGAGGGGTATTTTAAAAATTATTGCTGATTATAGACCGCTGTCTCTACAACCATCTACATTCAAATGTTTGTCTTTACATTCAAAATGATGAAACGGATCCAGAATTAAAATTCGGATCCGGATCCGTGAACAACACATCGAATCTGGATCCGAATGGGATATGGTACCCAAATCAAATCCGAATTAAATTTACGGATATCCGTTTTAATATCCGAACATCGGATATCCGAGGAACCGGATATTTTAAAATCCGGGTACTCGGATTCATGTTTTGTCGGATCTTCAAAGCACTACTACGTATATCTGTCGCTGTGCCTAGTTGGTAGATTATCTCTTGTCTCTGCAAAGAGACGGTAGTTACACCACATTGATGAGCTGCAATAACAGCGAAACGCGTCTGTGGTTACTAGCTGGGCACAGCGGGCATCTGATGACCGAAAGATTGATTCAACGGTTGAAATCTTGTGAAAATGTTGAATGTTTTCTCTTTATTACCTACTTCTCTCCTGTCTTCATTGTTGTACAAGTAGCCTAAATAAACATTTTTGTTTCCAGGCGTAAATCTATATCTGGTAATTGGAAAACCAATACCGGTTCTGCGATGTTAGAACAATTATCTATGACTGAACGTTATAAGACTTGGGTTGATGAGGTCTCTGAGCTATTTGGTGGTCTGGAAATCTGTGCTTTGGAGATAATAGTTGGAAAAGATGGTAGAGAATACATAATAGAAGTTAATGACAGTGCTCTTACACTTATGGGCGATTCTCAAGAAGAAGACCGCAGACATATTGCCGAATTAGTTACACAGAGAATGCAGGTAAACACCCAATAAAATCGAACCAAAAATTAGATATTAGATACATGCAGAGCTGGGCAGTAACTAGTTACTTTAGGAACTTAGTTACTAACTAGTTACTTTTACGTAACTTTTAACGTAACTTAGTTATTTTTTAAAATATGGTAACTGTAACTGTAACTTAACTTGCTGAGGAAAAGTAGTTGGTAACTTTACGGTTTTTAGTTACTAGTTACTTGAGTAACTTAAGTTACTTAAAGTAACTCAGAAATTAGAATGTAACTTAAGTTAGTCAAAGTAAAAATTAATCATTATCCACTAATAAGTCTAGGAAATAATGTCTGCATGTTTTATACATTATAATGGTCATGTCATGTTAGAAAGAAAGTAGATTCTTTATATCTTGGTATAAGAAATCAAAATTGAAAAATAAATTAATAATTTTTTAAAAAATCACAACAACCGGGCCCTGCGGGCCCTTGTCAAAGCGGGCCCTAGGCCGTGGCCTCGTGGGCCTAGGCGGTAATAAGGCCCTGTAGGTCCGTTAACATTAACAATAATAATCTGATTGGGTGTTGCCAAGCAATAACGTTAAAATTTAGGTTAACGTAGTTAGTGCAAAAACTCCCTATGTATACTACACAATAACTAAGTCAACAGTCAAAGTCTACACTTCACGCACTTAAAAGTAGTTAGAAAGTAACTCAAGGTAACTAAGTTACTTTTAATGAGTAACTAGTAAATAACTTAATTCTTTCACCAAAGTAACTGGAACTTAAGTAACTTAGTTACTTTCTTTTGGAGGTAACTGTAACTGTAACTAGTTACTTTTTAAAAGTAACTTGCCCAGCTCTGGATACATGGTATCTCTAAAATAGGAGGACATGGCTTAACCACAGATTCCTGAGGCTAAAATAAAACGATTGCTTCTACCGGAAAGTGTACCATTTAGCCAGAATTCTGCTTCAAAGTTCTTCGAAAAAATCTGTTGTGGCCAGCACAAAACCTTCCGTCAATTCGATACCAAAAGTTCTTTGAAAAAGATTCTATATATCCTGCAAAATTGTAACAAGAACACACTATTTTTTACAAATCCATACTGAAAGTTCCTTTGAAAAGATTCTAACATCCAATACAACTTTTCCCTATTTTATTAGAAGTCGCTGTTTCTTACTCTTCTCTTCTACTCATTCCTGTCCAACGCATCTTCATGACAGTTCTTCCTCCTTCAAATCTTCTGTTATACAGTCCTTCCATCTTCTCTTTTGCCTTTCTCGTACTCCTGGCATTATAAGAGCCTATCTTGAGGCGAGGCCGCAAATGCAAGTCACTGGCGAGGGACACTGTCATATATCACTTTCAGATCATATACTTTCCACTTTGGTTTTGCGCTTGACACTGACATCTGTCAATTAGAATTTTTTCAATATATATCTGATGTTTTCATAATTTTTCCAAAGCTGACGGATTTTTGAAAGTTAATCTCTCTATAACTCTATATCTATTGAATATGATGGAAAATGTATAATCGAACCATATAGAGAATAAAATAATCTTTCTATTCTATGGGGTCCCGTGGCCGCGTGCCTGAGTGTCTGGTCGCGAACCCGAGGGAACCGGGTTCGATCCCAACAGACGCCAAATATTTCCAATTTTAAATGGCACAAAAGTGACCCCTGTGGTGCACTCTCCACGCCAGCTATGAGTGCCCGTTAGGTGACGCCTGGTAAGCGCCCACACGGTAAAATATATCGTCATCATTACCGATGTCTACATGTGTTGTAGATACTGGCACACCCAGAAATGGGTAATATCATGTGATGATATATTTATTTAAGAAATTTAGAACTTATCCAACTTTCAGGCCATATGCCACACTACTAAGCATTTTTAACTTCTTGAAATTAGAAACCAGACGAAACATAACTTACTATCAAAATTACCTTTTTATGTTCCAATGCATATTTTTTCGAAACCAAAAGATATATTTTATATTAGAAATTAGGAAAAATTCCCCTTTAATAAGATGTTGCCTAATTTGTAATAATATTAATAACAATAATGTAGATATATATAGTTACATTAGTTAAGTATTTGAAAGTATTTTTCAGAGTAAGTTAATTTAGTGTATAAGTTAGTTTTTAATGAAACTATGTAATTAGGCCCTTGTGCCTGTTTAGTTTCAATAAATAAATAAATAAATAGTAAACTTTTCTCTCTGTGTAATTTGTGATATCTGTTACGGTTCACACAGAAGAAAATTAAATCTGAGTGTCTGCACCGCTAAATTTTTAAAATAAATTTAATCTAGCAGTCTGTCCAAAAGCCAAACATCTAATTTTTAATGACAGTAACAAGTTGTCAATCTTCTCAACTTGTTTAGGAGTAAGCTAGTAGTAGTAAAATACTATTAGGTCGAACAAAAAGTTGTTACTAATTTTAGAATATTTGACAACCCATAAACAATTGTTACTGTCATTAAAAATTAGTTGTTTGGCATTTGGATAGACTGCTAGATTAAATTTATTTTAAAAAATTCACGGTGCAGTCACTCAGGTTTTATTTTTTCTGTGTGAACCGTAACAGATATCAGAAATTACACAGAGAGAGAAAAGTTTACTATTGAACGTATCTTTCTGAAAAAATTTCACGTTATCGGCGTGGCCATTAAAAAGTTACGGTCTAATTAATGTTGGGACACCTAAGTTTCATACACTAGTGGTTCACTAATAATAACAAGTATCACCTTAAAAGATAACTTATAACCATACGAATTGTCATACAAAATTTCATCCAAATCAAATAAAGCGTTCTGTTATTATAAGCAAAATTAATTTTTTCGAAGAACTTTGAAGCAGAATTCTGGCTAAATGGTACACTTTCCGGTAGAAGCAAGTTTAGTTTTAGTCTTACTTTAGCCTCAGGAATCTGTGATTTAGCCATGTCCCCCTATTTTAGAGACTCCCTGTATATTAGATTTAAGTTATCGTACGGAGACTTTTTTGTATGACTGTAACTTTTTTTTCTTAGAATATGTGTCGTCCAGCTATACCCAAGGCAACATCAAAAACCAGTGTTACCAGTCAAAGCACTCTAGGGTCCCCAAATGAAGAATCTAGGGGAATTTTATCAAGCTTGTCAAGTTTGACACATTCGAGTCAAGAACCTGTTAGTACTGACAGTGGTCACCAAACTTTGTCTAGCGTTGGGCGCCGAGACAGCCAAGGTAAATTTTTAGAAGCACTGATTACATACATCAGAAGTGGGATAACTAATTGATAACTGATACCAAACGCCATGATTTAAATTCAGAAAAAAATAAACGAGTATTTAAAACTAACTGAACTTTATATGAACCAAAATTATTTTCAAATAAATAATAAATTTTATCATCAAAAAGAAGGTACAATAGTTTATCACCATTTTTGGCTAACTTATTCATGAGTCACTTTGAAATTGAATTTAAGAAAAATAATAAAGATTTTCCTAGAGTTTGGATTCGATATGTTGATGATATTTTTGCTATTATTAATACCGAAACTTGCGATTTAGATAACTTTTTAGCCAAATTAAATTCAGTTTTTCCATCAATTAAATTTACGATTGAAAAAGAAACCAATAAACAATTACCATTTTTGGACACACTGGTTACTAGAAACAAAACTAAATTAGAATTTGACATATATAGGAAACCTACGAATACTAATCGATTTATAACAGCTGACTCGAATCATTTTTGGCAACATAAATTACCAGCGTTTAACTTTTTAATTAATAGACTGACCAAATTTCCGTTAAACAAAACACGTTTTGAAAATGAATTGAAATATATTAAAGAAATAGCTAAATATAATGGATTCCCGGTTAAAATTATAGATAAACTAGTCCATAAATTTAAAAATCGTCAATCCGTATTAGATTTCACAACTTTAACGCCAACTAATAATAAAAATAATAAATATATAACATTACCATTTGATAATGCCACCAAAGGTTTAAACAAAATTTTTAAAAATCAAAATTTAACGGTAACTTATAAATCAAATAGCACCATTAAATCATTATTAGGTAACCCTAAAGATAAAATAGATAATAATAAAAAATCCGGTGTTTATAAAATTGACTGTAAAGATTGTAATAAAGTTTATATCAGGCAAACTAAAAGACAAATTGATACTCGGTTTAAAGAACATTTCTATCATTTAAAAAGCGGTAATCCTGATAAATCTAGCGTAGCACAACATATGTTTATTAATAATCATAAAATTGACAATTCTAATATAAAATTATTGAAACAAGTTGATAATAATAGATATTTAGACGCACATGAGAGTTTGATGATACATAAATTTAAAGATAAATTGATGAACGCGGACCTAGGTCCCATCCCAAATTCTAAATTATATGAGTTAATATAAGACAGTTACTCTGTTACCCAATTAGGTATCCATTCGCCTATGACTCCTGGCCCTATATAACCCGTGTTCTCTCCCTTATTCCTCAGAGCTGTTTTGACCTCTGGCATGGTTTACATGCTGAGTAATCTTAACTTCTCTGTTTTTACTTTGTAGTTTCTACTGATGATGAGAACTTAGTTCTCGAAATACGTATTTAGTTTTTAAATTTATTGTTAAGGTTAAGGGGTTTTTTCTTTAGTTATATTTGGTTTAGCACTCGTATAGTAAAAATTTATTGTGGCTAGCACAATACCTCTTGCTATTTTCAAATTGTATTTAACATTTCTGGTACACACAAAAAATAATATTTCTGTGTTTTTTTGTCAATAATTTTTTAGCATCGCAGTCCAGTACTGTAAGTAGCAGTGCTACCACTACAGCAAGACGCAGTGAAGACGCAACTGCAGGTCCTAGGTCTTTTTTAAATCGTCAGGGCAGCCAACAGCAAATTGGTGAAGACTCTGAAGATACTATGAAAAATTTGAGAAAAACTTTTGCTGGAATTTTCGGAGACATGTAAATTGTTGAATTTAATTTATATTATTTTTTAAATTGTTACGTTTTAAACATTTACTTATAATATTACAATGATATATAATTTAACGAATTCTATTGTGATTGTATTATTATTATAATTTTAGTTGAAATAATAGAATAGCAATATATTCAGAAGTAATACATGTAGGATAAAATACTGCCTTTAAATTTTATTTTACGCCCTAGTTATATAATATATTTAAAGAGAATTTTTATAAAATTTAAAATTGAATATCTTGCAAACTAAACAAGATACAAAAAAATGTTTCAAATAATAGTAAACAGGGTGTCTCAGGACGAGCTTACGCTATCTATATTTTAAATACTATTTAAAATAATTTAACGAAATTTGGTATCTAGGGGTTATCGAACATGCCCGTTTTAACTAAAATATTTTCAAAGCAGTAGCACTTCCGGTTTGACCGGAAATTGACCTCAACTTTCTTGTTTTAAATGGAATACGCTATATTTTATTGTACCATTGAATGCAGCGGAAAATTTTACATATGAAGCAATAAAAACATTTTACTCATGATCAACTACTTCCGGCGTTATTCAACTTTTTTTGATTTTTTGTCTGAAATCCGGCACATTTTCAAAACTCTGTATATCGGGAACGAGATCGAATTTTTATAATCTGAAAAAAGCCTTTTATAAAGGAGACTTTAAGCTACGTTATCCATAGAAGAATCCTCGATTATTTATAAAAATGTGACGGGTACGTTACATCAAAATTACAGTTGACAAACTTCAAAAAAGACAATTTTTTTAAATGGAACCCCCCCTTTTTTATTACATAAATGTGTACTACGACAAAAAATAAGGGTACTTTATGTAACATATCCTATGTTGAAAGTTGATAGAATTTCAGTAAATTAGAAAACATGTAATCTGGGTATAATTATTTTATTATATATAAAAATTCTATAGAAAAATTTGCCAATTTGAAATAATTGGTAGACGAAAGTTATGCATTCATCTTTTAAAAATGGGAAAGGAACCGAGTAAAAATAATGCTTGCTCCTTGCATTTTGTAAAGCAAGATTATATTTTGCCGGGTATAACTACAAGATAATAATTACTTAGTGTCTTTATTAAAATACTTCGTAATGAAATCTAAACTTGTAGACCTGCCTGCACAAAGATGACAATAAAATAATAATACTTATCTCTCCATTAATCTACCAAAGACTGTAATAATGCAGTACTATGTAGATTCAAGAAAACAAAGACTCGAATCATGTAAATTCAAAATTCGAGAGAATGCTGAACATAATTTTTATATGAAACGGACTAGTTCGCAAAATTCAAAATGTTATTCATACTAGAAACATTATTTTTATTTAATATTAACTATAATACTCTTCTTCACTCTCGAATAGCTGTAAATATTTTACGTGAAGTATGTTTGCTGATTTCAATTGTTCTGTTGCTATGGATACTTTCATATTTGTTCACTTTTTGTTATAAACATTCAAGTGAACATTTTAACGTTTTGATTTTGCAATTTTATATTCTTATGTGCAATTATATCAGAATTTGAAGTATTGCCATGTTCGGCCTTTGAAGTTGTTCAATCGGATTGAAATTCAACAATATTGCTCAAGGATGTGATATGTCGAGGAGTCGCCGAAAACAATATGAACTTTTCTTTTCACTTTAATTCTAAGTATTCTTACCGTCCTTAGCAATATGTAAGTCTGCTATTTTATAATATGTTATTTCGTTAAATATAAACTGTATATTTCAATTTGTAGTTTATCATTTTAAATTTGACATCTGTTATTATTTTAATTAATACACAAAAGATAAGATACCATTTTTATGACGTTAGAAGAAAAATATCCACTCGCTCTTTGGGAAATAAATAACTAATATAAGAAACATTTTTTTGTAACTCATATTTACATTTCCGGGTTCTGTTTGACACCAAATAATTTATATTTTCTCTTTAAATATAAAATATAAATGGCACATTGTAATACAGCCTTAAAAGGTGTACATTTTGTTATTTGGTGTTGTAACTGAATGTCTATTGTTGAATTGTCTGTTACGTCGAATTTCGACAAAATTTCGTCGAATTCGAAATTGAAACGTATGTTTATATATATTAGCATTTTAAATAGTTATTGAATGTATGAACGTAAACTTATTATTTTGACTAATTTTAAATTGATTTTAAAATGTATTTAACATATTTTCTCAACTACACAGAACAGAAATTACAAATAATGCCTAATAGACGTTTAACATGGGAAAACAAAAGTGTCTGGCAAAAAATCAAGCCATGCTATTGTACATGATAATATTATTGCATGAATTACAATATAAAAAAATCCAAATATACAGGTTGTCTCTTAAATAGGGGGACATGGCTTAACCACAGATTCCTGAGGCTAAAACCAAACTTGTTTCTACCGGAAAGTGTACCATTTAGCCAGAAATCTGCTTCAAAGTTCTTCGAAAAAAAAATTTTGCTTATAATAATCGGACGATTTATTCGATTTGGATGAAATTTGGTATGACACTTCATATAGTTAAGTCATCTTTTAAGGTGATACTTGTTATTATTAGTGAACCACTAGTGTATGAAACTTAGGTCTCCCAACATTAATTAGACCGTAACTTTTTAATGGCAATGCCCAAAACGTGAAATGAATACATTCAATAGTAAACTTTTCTCTCTCTATGTAATTTGTGATATCTGTTACGGTTCACCCAGAAAAAGATAAAATCTGAGTGTCTGCACTGCTAAATTTTTAAAATAAATTTAATCTAGCAGTCTATCCAAATGTCAAACAAGTAATTTTTAATGACAGTAACGAGTTGTCAATCTTCACAACTTGTTTAGGAGTAAGCTGAGATATGTAATCGTCTTATTTATAATAATGATAGTAAAATACTATTAGGCCGAACAAACGGATGTTACTGTCATTAAAAATTACTTGTTTGACATTTGGATAGACTGCTAGATTAAATTTATTTAAAAAATTTAGCAGTGCAGACACTCATATTTTATTTTTTTCTGTGTGAACCGTAACAGATATCACAAATTACACAGAGAGAGAAAAGTTTACTATTGAATGTATCTTTCTGAAAAAATTTCACATTATCGGCGTGACCATTAAAAAGTTACGGTCAAATCAATGTTGGGACCCTAAGTTTCATACACTAGTGGTTCACTAATAATAACAAATATCATCTTAAAAGATCTTATAATCATCTTTGTCATACCAAATTTCATCCAAATCGAATAAAACATTCTGTTATTACAAGCAAAATTATTTTTTTTTTTTTGAAGAACTTTGAAGCAGAATTCTGGCTAAATGGTACACTTTCCGGTAGAAGTAATCGTCTTATTTTAGCCTCAGGAATTAGGTTTTAGTAAGCTATTTTTCCTAAAATAGATTTATGTTATCGTACGGAGATTTTTTTGTATGACTGTAACTTTTTATTTCTTAATACATGTGTTTAAGAGACACCCTATATAATTTTAAGCTCTGCAACTTCTGTTTCAAGCTTTTTTAAATAAAATAATTAGAAAAGCTTGAATTCAAAAAAAAAAAAATATTGGGAAAATATGTCAAATTATTAACAGTACAAAATATACGACATACTATTGTTAAGTTAGCACAAAAATGTAACATATAAGTTCTCTGCACGCTAAAATTATGCTCATATATGTCTATATATTATATTAGAATAGAAATGAGACAATATTATAATGTAATGATTTCTTCCCAACGCTATGTATGTGAAGTGTAATAATAATACAAACACCTACATTGTGTCTCTTTCACTCAAATTTTCACGAGAATCACTAATTAAACAAATCATGTTCGTTGCTATAATTTGTACAAAATGTCAAATTTACTGTCAAAGAATAGCTTCTTAGCTTCTATTTTAAGAAATATAATATTAACATTTACTCTCAAGCATCAAATTGAATCGAATTGTATAATTCATTTTTGTTGTCCTAAAGTGTTGCCATAAAAATCAGTGCATGTGATGTAACACTCGAAGTTGTATTTATGTGAAGAAGACCTAAATCCTAAATACTTTTTTGATTTATGAATATCTTTTATATTTAGAGGCCCTAATAAAAGACCCAAGTGTGCTACCTTGGTGAACTCCAGAAGATCTTGGAAAAATGAAGCAAATAATCAATTTTCTTTAAATATCTCGTCACTGGTAAATAATAGAGCAAAAATAGTCATTTTCAGTTTTATAGAAGACAAAATTCCCTGCAACTATGATATAGAACTTTTTTCTAAAAACCAATAGATAGCAGACTACAGCGCTTAAAATCATTAGATATTCTCAAAATTAAATTCAATTTTTGCGTTTAACTCTTTAAAAATCCTCTTTCAGTATCAAATCAAACAACTTTTCTAAGTTCCTATTTTTTATGTGGTGTCCCGGTTCGTACTTATTGGAGTTCTTTTGTTTTTGAGAACTATCGAAAAAAGAAAACAAAAATTATCTTTATCTTTTATTACCGATGTCTACATATGTTGTAGATACTGGCACACCCAGAAATGGGTAATATGCCGTGTTGATATATTTATTTATTTATTTTAAAAATTATCTTTCGGCTTTCGATCGATTAAAAAATTCATAACAACATTTTTGATAAGCACTCCATCGATTTTCGAAAGTAAAATATTTATAAAATTCTTTTATGCACAGACAATTATACATGAATTTCTTTGACATAAACGTCATTATAGCCCGCCGGGCTATAATGAAACATCAAACCAAATTATAACCTACAATATAAACTGACAACATGAAAAGTTTTTATTACAAATCGAAATTTTTTATATTCTTTAATGAAAAATGAAAATCAATTTTGTGATATATGGATAGCAACACTAGATACTGGATGTACGAGGTCAAATTCTTTTCGATACAATTTTTCTAACACTCATAATTTGAAAATTGTCGTCCGTACATAAAATTTTGTATGTACCACGAACGTAACTTGCTTTTATGGCCTTTGACGTGTTTTTATCCCTCGGCGTACGCCTCGGGCTCAAAATCCCGTCCAAAAGTCTTTATTATAAAATATATAAATATAAAAAATAATGTTTTACATCAAAATTATAGAGAATTTTGTCAACAAATTTAAAATTGTGAAAGAGACCAACAATAAGTGTTTTCTTGTATATGTATACTATTGTTTAATATTTGAAAGCAACGAACATTAAGAATGTAGATTTTTCAAAGCATGATGTGAAAAATATAATGGATTTTCAAATGTTACTGAATAGATTAGATTGTTATAGAAGGCACTGAATAAATGTCAAAATTGTTTTTGAAAAAATTGAAAGTAATTTTGATGTTTGTTCTACTAGTTGTTGCTTACACATTCTGACACAATTGTATAGTGTTATTATTAAAAATAAATATTATGAACTCGTATATACATTTTTACTTTATGGACAAAACAGTTGCCCAAAGAATTTTTACTTCTCGCTAAGAGAGGTATTGGATTCATGCTAAATCCAGAGTTAAGTGAATAAGCACGATTTAATGTCCCTAGAATCCGATTATAACATTTTTAAATTGATGTCTGTGTGTGTGTGTGTGTGGATGTGTGTATGTGTGTGTGTGTATGTCTGGATGTTGTAGGGACGATTTCTCAAAAACTATAAAACTTAAGAACTGTTTAACTATAGATTCCTCAATCTGACATTTCTGGGAAGAGCTGAAAAGGTTTTGGTAACAATTGAACAACCGGAAGTAGTAGTTTCTTAAAAAAAATCTTCTAAATATAATTTTTTGGAAATTTTTGTTATTAAATATTGAAGAACATAAAATTCTCCATCTAATACACTTAAAATTTTTATTATATCTTGTATAGATTTAGAGATAAAGACACTAAGGAAACCAGTTGACAAATTCCAATGTTTATAACACAGTTTGTAAATGACACATGTCAGTGTCAAAAATCAACAGTTTTAGTGACATTCTAATATCTTTTTCTGGGAAGTATATTTAATCGTTCTTATTGTTTTATTAATTAAATATTTAAAATTGTAGGTAAAATGCATATATCCATCAGAAATACCGCCAATCTGGTTAATGAATTGGAAGAATTTCTCACGTTTAGGAACTTCCTCATACAATGAAAAATAGATACAAAAAAAGTATTTGGGTAAAGTTCTGTAATTTTTTATTATAAAACGACGGTTCGAAAGCGAAGTGCAATACAGTACTAATATAACCTAATATGGAAATGGCGAGAAGTCTTGTGCTGGTCACAACAGATTTTTTACTTAATCTTCTCGAATTCTACGTATTAAATACAGGCTGTAAAATAAATAAATATATCATCACGGCATATTACCCATTACTGAGTGTGCCAGTATCTACAACACATGTAGACATTGGTAATGATGATATATTTTACCGTGTGGGCGCTTACCAGGCGTCACCTCACAGGCACTTATAGCTGGTATGGAGAGTGCACCTCAGGGATCAATTATAACCAAAATCTAATCAGCTCTTCATATGGATGTAAAGAAGAGGAATACGAAAGAATTATAATATTTTGAATTGCAGATTTGAAGTTATCGTCGGAGAAAAATTTGTCACACACACACAACACGGACACACTCTCTCTCTCATACAATAAAACGTGCTTATTCATTAAAAACCCACCACCGAATTTTTTGTTCAAAGACAATACCTTCCTTACCTAAATGTGAAGGAAGGTAAAAAGTTACCAAGAAATATTGTTGCTCCCAATATCCTATCCTTTAGGCGATTAGGCCACCTTGAATATGGATCTTAAGACATTCTATGACCTTGAAAGAAATGCATTAATATATGAGAAGGAAAAAACAGCTACATATTTGAGTCACAGTCCAGTATAACTTGTTTTAGCCACAGAATAACATATGTTGATAATCTATCAGAGATTTTGGTGAACCGTTTTTTTTTTTAAATCTGCTACTGCATAAAAGTGTATAAAAGAAATTTATAAAGGTAAGTGTGCCATATTATATTGGGAGAAGTTGTTTTGAGTAAAAAATGTTGTATGAAGGTATGTCCGGAAATATTTCGTTGCAGAGTTACAGCCCCTTTAAAAGTGCATCTCATCAGACACATTTTCATTAATAACCAGTTGCGACTTAAGGCGTGAGCCACTTAGGCACTGGCTTAGGGCGCCCAAAAAATATAAAAATAAATTGTGTAATTTATTGAACATGCCATTGCAAATAATCAAGTCCGGAAGAAATGATACATAAATTTGCGATAGTGTAGGCCCCAAAAGTCAATATACCCCACATTTAGATAAAAACTTCAAAATTTTCAAAATTCTAATTTTTATGTATCTAGATACTTTTCAATGCGCTGATTCCAAATTTTGAAACCGCAGGTCAATATCTCGTTTCGTTCTCGAGATATTTAGATTTAAAGTTTTACTCAAAACTGCCCATTTTTAGGTAATAACCGAAAAATGGGTCGAGATATGAATTTGGCGACGACACCATTCGATTCTACAGACAAAAATACATAAGTATAGCAATTTTCATAATTTTTGTCCAACCGGTTCATTATTTATTAATGAAAGCTTTAAAACCCCTGAAAATGGCAAAATCTGAAAAAATCGTAAGGGGTACCCCTTAAGATTTTTTCAGATTTTGGCCATTTTCAGTTATTTTGCTTTAGAGATTGTATGCGGTGTCCAAAAATACTGAAAATTGGTGTACTTATGTATTTTTGTCTGTGGAATCGAATGGTGTCGTCGCCAAATTCACATCTCGACCCATTTTTGGGTAACAACCCAAAAATGGGCAGTTTTGAGCAGAACTTGGAATCTAAATATCTCGAGAAAGAAAAGAGATATCGACCTGCGGTTTCAAAATTTGGAATCAGCGCATTGAGAAGTATCTAGATACATAAAAACTAGATTTTTGAAAATTTTGAAGTTTTAATCTGAAAATGGGGTATATTGACTTTTGGGGCAATAATTCAAAAATGGGTCGTGATATGAACTTGGCGACTTCATTATTCTACGGACAAAAATACATAAGTATACCAATTTTCATAAGTTTTCACCAACCGGTTCATTTTTTATGAATAAAAGTTTGAAAATTGATTTTTGGCCATTTTCAGTAATTTTGCTTTAGAGCTTGTATGCGGTGTTCAAAAATGATAAAAATTGGTGTACTTATGTAATTCTGCCCGTAGAATAGAATGGTGGTATCGCCAAATTCATATCTCGACCCATTTTTGGGTTATTACCCAAAAATGGGCAGTCTTGAGAAAAAACTTTAAATCTAAATATCTCGAGAACGAAAAGAGATATCGACCTGCGGTTTCAAAATTTGGAATCAGCGCATTGAGAATTATCTAAATACATAAAAACTAGATATTTGAAAATTTTGAAGTTTTAATCTGAAAATGGGGTATATTGACTTTTGGGGCAATAATTCAAAAAAGAAATAGAGAATTTAATGTCAATGTCAAAATAACATGCGTACAAGAAAGTCATGTGGTGTCCACATCAGATTTTTTCACCTGGAAACAGGGGCCCTTCTGTTTGGTGGGGCCCGAGGCGGGCCGCCCCTGTCGCCCCCCCTTAGTCCGCCACTGGTTTGATTAGGTTTATTGATAAAAACAAACTAAAATTATCATTTAGATTTAGTATTGCAATCTTGTACCTATCTGAAAAATTTCCGTTGCAAATAATATTTATATATTCTTTTTATATTAACATAGAAATTGTATTTCAGTGCAAAAAGAAACAACTGACTAAGGTTTAAATAAATTATGGAATCCCAAGAAGTACGTATAAAAACAATACGAATTATTTTTATTTTTAATTTACGAGTGCCGTATTTTTTTTTATTGTATTTAACATGACTTCTGCACACATACAATTCTAATTATATCTATTTTTCATTGTATCTACGTACCAATTTTTGGGTAATAACATAGTTACAATTTTACAGGAATCAAGTTTAGATTTAGATGAATTGTTACCAAAAATTGGCGAATTTGGTCGGTACCAAAAAATGGTATTATGGTTCATATGTCTACCAGCTTGTATACCATGTAGTATGGTTGCTTTCAACCAGTTATTTATGGCAGATGTACCAGAACATTGGTGTAATGTACCAGAACTTGGTTTTCTAAGTTCAGAACAACGTAAGAATATAGGTATTCCACTGAATGTAAGTATTTTTTTAAGCATTATCACCATCTAGATTAAGATCCATCGTTTTGTAAATCAAACAAAAATTAATTTGTTTGGAAGTTGTAAGGTAGAAAAAACAATAATTGTGAAGTTACTTCTATATATATACAGGGTATCTCAGGACGAGCTTACGCTATCTATATTTTAAATACTATTTAATATAATTTAACGAAATTTGGTATCTAGGGGTTATCTAACATGCCTGTTTCAACTAAAATATTTTCAAGGCAGTAGCACTTCCGGTTTGACCGGAAATTGACCTCAACTTTCTTATTTTAAATGGAATACGCTATATTTTATTTTACCATTGAATGCAGCGGAAAATTTTACATATGAAGAAATAAAAACATTTTACTCATGATCAACTACTTCCGGCGTTATTCAACTTTTTTTGATTTTTTGTCTGAAATCCGGCACATTTTCAAAACTCTGTATATCGGGAACGAGATCGAATTTTTATAATCTGAAAAAAGCCTTTTATAAAGGAGACTTTAAGCTACATTATCCATAGAAGAATCCTCGATTATTTATAAAAATGTGGCGGGTACGTTACACCAAAATTACAGTAGACAAACTTCAAAAAAGACAATTTTTTTAAATGGAACCCCCCCTTTTTTAGTACATACATGTGTACTACGACAAAAAATAAGGGTACTTTATGTAACATGTCCTATGTTGTAATCCGGGTATAATTATTTTATTAATACGGATAAGTATTTGAGATTTTATTTCTGCTAAACTCTACATTTGTTTCATAAAAGCGATTGTTTTATTTTTTTGATATTTAAGTACTATGTTAGTTGACTGTTTAGGTAGGTATGTTTAGACATGATTTTTTTATTTTAGGAACAAAATAATTTTGACTCCTGTAAACGGTATAAAGCTAATTGGACTAAAGTGTTAGAATTAAATTTAATACCTAATAACACCTGGGAAACCGAAAAATGTATAGATGGTTATGAATTTAATACTACCATAATAAATTCATCCATAGTTATAGATGTAAGTACTTGGTGTGTACAGTATTCATTGTCTCTAATATAAGAAACACACACACACACACACACACACACACACACACACACACACACACACACACACACACACACACGCAGACATCATCGTAAAAATGTTAAAATCGGATTGTAGGGCCTATATTCACTAAAGTCTAGTTTGCGATTTTTAGCATGAATCCAATACCTCTTTTAACGACAGGTAATAAACAATTGCTCTTGTTATGAAAACAATATTTCTAAGGCTACTATATTTGGGACAATAAATACTGTTCAACCCCCGAATTAAAACAAAGGTATTACTAGAATTATAATATTATTACACCTAATTTATTTTTTAGTTTGATTTAGTGTGTGAATATACTATATACCCAACAATATCCCTATGCATACTAAACTTAGGTAGTCCTATAGGGGTATATATTTTCGGATACCTAAATGACAAATATGGGCGAAAGAAATCATATTTCATATGTTTATTTACCTTTATTTTAGGTAGCATATTGTCATGCCTAGCACCTGTGTATTGGGTATGGATGTTATTTAGATTCATAGCTGGTAGTACCGTTCCAGCAGTATACCAAATACCTTTTATTTTAGGTAAGGAAATACCCTATATATATACGAGGGTCACGCCAAAAGTATTGATATAAAGAAATATTATTTGAAGGAGAAGCATGTAGTTTTACTGGTGTTCAAAGTAGTCCCCCTCTGCTTCAATACACTTTTGTAATCGAATTTTCCAGAGATGGAAAGCTTTGAGCCATTCATTTTCTGGAATCGTATTAAACTACTCCATTATGGTGTTGTTAATCTCCTCTTCTGACGTAAAATGACTACCACGTAAATGTTTTTTCAAATTAAAAAATAGCCAGAAGTCACACATTGCAAGATCAGGAGAATACGGTGGATGCTCAATGACTTTAATACCATTTTATTTCAAAAAAATTAACAGTTGTCGCAGCGGTACAGGAGGACGCATTATCATGGTAAAGCATTAACCCCTTAATTTTCACCAGTGGCGGCTCGTCCAGGGTGGCAGAGGGGGCAGTGCCCCCTCAGATTTTTTTACATCAATATATTATAAATTAATTATTATAAAAGTATCAATTTGATCCTATAGTTATCATTAAACAATGTACTGTTTAAATTGAAATTGGCGCTGTGCCGCTCAACAGCGCAATATGCACGAAATTCTGCTTGAGGGGGCATGCCCCCTTCAGAGAAAAATTATGGCATTATACTCCGCGATACGTTCCAAACTTGTGCAGTAACTAGCGCAGCGCTCACCAGTGATGAACAAGTAAGACGTACGTCGGGTCACGCAGCACACAGAGGCGGCAAGCCCCCCCTGGCCATCTATAACACTGATTTCTTTACTTATGTTCTACAGCAAATTACCCGTGCTAATGGGTACACTATATTTTCAGTATTCTTATTATTTTCTTATTCTTATGAAAATATGAAATCTATTTACCGGTTTGTTCGCATTTAAACATTGGATTTATTATTTAAATAATAAATATGTATATATTATATTTATAATAAATTCTATGATATTAATGATTAATATGGAGTTATACAGAATTAATTTGTATAAAACAAATTAATAATTTAAAGTTAAAGTAAACATTCTGTAAAACTGATATAACAACATACATAAAATATATTCAAAAAAAATTATTTACGAATTTTAATAAATAAATATGCATGTATTTAAAAAAATCATCGAAGAGTTTTTTTTAACAAAATTGATATTTTAATTTCCAAATGAATGTTTTGCTTATTTTTCAAGCTTGTAAATTAATTCATAAAAATAATCCCAATATTTGAGTGAGAGAGCCGCAGAGGTGGCAAGCCCACGTTGTGAATCGGAAAGAATCGCACGTACTCGGAGCACTTCGTACCTCGCGTTTCGCGTAGTAAGAGCAAGTCTCATAAAGCACCTCAGTCTCAGGTCTGTCGTATGAAACTTGCGTTACTCAAAGCTTGAATGTGTAGTACTGTAATATTCCAATTTTACTATTTATTCTTATCTTGTTACTTCTACTTCCTTCTATTGTAATATATTTTTGTATCGTTATCTCTTGTTTTTGGAGGTCTTCTTCTAGTTTTTTCTATTGTATTTATATTCTTGTTGATAATTAATATTAAAATTGTTAGTAAGCAAATCGGATTTCTAAATAAAGTTCCATGACCACAGATTAATTTGCCCCCCCGCTCAAAAATACCACGAGCCGCCACTGATTTTCACACTGCGAAGAACTTCAGGTAGACATTTTTGTGTGTACCAATTGGCAGTAACAGTCTTCTGTCCCTCTAACCTAATTGCTTTCACAAGACCTGTACTTCTGAAAAATACAGCGTACATAACTTTTTTAAGTGCACGTTGTTTTTTCACGGTAACTGGTGTTGGGTCATCTTCAAACACCCATACCCTACTTTCTTGACGCGTTGGAACATCATAAAAGGGTATGTAAGTTTCATAGACAGTTACAATTTTAGAAAGAATACGATGACCGCCATTATTTAACAATTTTAAAGTGGCGCGACTAATTGTAACACGCTTGGCTTTTTGTTCTTCCGTTAAGTTGTGTGGCACCCAACGAGAAACAATTTTTCTAACACGAAGTTCTTCATACAAAATTTTTGCTATTGCTGCGGATCCAATGCCAAGGGCATCTTCTATCGTTTGATAGGTGACACGATTGTCATCCTTTATCATTTGTCTGATGGCAGCTACATTTTCTGGCACTACCGTTGAACAAGGTCTCCCTGAGTGTTTCTCATCACGCAAGAAATTACGGCTTCTTTTGAATTATGAAAACCAGCTGTCTTCGTTTCTTCCCAAGTTAGACCTCTTCTTTGCGCTGCCTCCTTTACTTCTTGCAGCCACGTTCTTCTTGGTCGTCCTCGTGGTTTCTTTCTTCCAATTTTTGCTTCAAACACCTTTTTAAGTATTCTCTCCTCTCCCATCCTTTCTACATGACCATACCATCTCATCTGTCCTTCTGCTATCTTATCTTCTATTGCTTTTACTTTTAAGTTTTGTCTGTAGGTTGTGTTTTCAATTCTGTCCAGTCTTGTTTTCCCCTCTATTTTTCTCAAGAATCTCATTTCGATAGCCGTAATTTTTTCTTTTTGTCTTTGCGTTAATGTCCATGTTTCAGCTCCGTGTATGAGTATAGGCGTCACTACTTTCTTAAATATTTGTACTCTGGTCTCTTTCGGTATTTCTTTCTTTCCTAAGAAGCTGTGTTTGATGCTATTGAATATTTTGCCTCCTGTTGTTCTTCTTTCTTTTCTTTCTTCATCAAATCTTCCATCTTCTGAGATCATTGCCCCCAGGTATTTATATTTTTGGACTTGATGTAGATTTTCATTTTTTAGTTGTATCGTGTGGTGTTGTTCATTTCTTCCTAGTATCATGGTTTTATCATATATTTCTATATTCCTTGTTAAGGTTTTTTCGTCTTCTGCTATGATGACCATGTCATCTGCATAGCATAGTTCTGCTATTTCCACTCTTCTCAATTTCCAATGTCCTATGTAGTATTTCTTTACTTCTTTCTTTGTCTCTTTTATTCCTTCGTCAAGAATTAGCGTAAACAGAAGCGGGCGCTTAATTTATCGCACTTATAAATAACTATTTCTGTTTTAGGTTTGGAGTTAGTAGGACCTAAATATCGATCAATAATAACCCTAACATCATGCATATACTATACACTAGGTTTGATGTTATTATCTGGTATAGCATACCTTGTACGCAATTGGGTTTACCTAACATTATCCACCAGCGTTCCTTTTAGTTTATACTTTTTTTATTGGTACATTTTACCAGAATCACCAAGATGGTTATTGGCAAAAGGCGATTATTACGAAGCTGGCAAAATATTAGAAAAAATTGCTAGGGTTAACAACAAAAAATTGCCCAGTGGAATCCAAGCAATTTTGAAAGAAGAAATTGACGCTCAGGAAAAGATGAAGAAGAGAGTAAGAAGTTCGCCTAAAATGATGAGTTTGTGCAGAACTCCAAATATGAGATTAAAAACTATTTTAATAATATTTAACTGGTTTGCTATAATTACAACGTATGTAGGTTTAAATTATTATGGACCTGCTTTGGGTAGCAGCAGATATTTAAGTTTTTTTCTATCATCTCTAGTTGAAATACCGAGCTATTTTTTTGTGTACGTAACTATGGACACATGGGGACGAAAAGGACCCTTTTCGTTTACTATGATTTTAAGCGGAATTAGCAGCATAGCAACTGTTCTACTTCCCACGGGTTAGTATCATACGAGTGTAGTTTATAAAGAAGTCTACCTAGCTATGAAACAAAAGACGAACGATAACAAATTTGTGTGACAACAGTTAGTAGTAACGAGATAACAGCTGCACCCACAGTCGGGCGTGCACACCTGTTAAAAGGGCAGTTTCTAAGAAATCTACCTAGCTATGAAACAAAAGACGAACACAGAAAAAAAATGTAGGTATTTTTATAACAATTGTAAAATCTTTAACTACAATTTGTAGTACAAATAGGGATAGCTATTTATTGTAGCAAAAATTTGAAAATTATTGTATTAATTTTTTTGTAGTAGTTAATATTGTATTCAAATTAAGTTCTAAAATATTGTAGTAAGTAATGATACATTATATTTTATAAATTTTTATACCTGATATTAAAATTTAATATTTTTGTAAATATAACTACAACAAAAATTTTATAATTTCCATATATATGTAGAAGATAATCTTATTCTACTGTTGCAATTTTTATACTTTTCTTTCAGTATTTAATATTATTTGTAAGTAAAAATGTTCTACATTTATATAATAAATTTTATTAATACAAAACATAAATACAAATGATTGTATATACACAATATCTTATTCATCAATCATATTTCTCACTAGTCTTTTTTTACTGTACTTTACATTTATACAATTATTACACTTGACTATGAAAAAAAACCTTCACGAAATTTCTAATTCTTCAATAACATATTTCACTAATGGATGCATTTTACTGTACTTTACATGTATTACAATTATTACACTGACTATGAAAAAAAAAAACACCACGAAATTGTTGCAACATGAACAGCAGAAGATACAAATACGCCATTCGGCATTCGACAAACATGAGTACCTACGTGATACGCAGTGCGCAAGGCGGCAAAATGTAACTTATGGTTATTGTAAAAAGTTCTACAAGTTGTAGTAAAATTTAGTATTTAGTAGAATATAATGTTCTTCACTTGTAGCAATTTGTACTACAATAATTTAATTTATTAATTTTATTTTAGATGATTTTACAAAAAATGTGATTAATTTTAACATTTTTGTAATTGAAAATTTTAGTTTCAATTGTTTTAAATTTTACTAAAATAAATGTAATTAATAATACCTTTTTATTAAATTTTACTACATTGTTGGTGCTACAATTTTTTGGTAATATATAAAAAGCAAAATAGTTAAATTTATTATAAATAATTATTTTTTCTCTAAATTGTGGTAACAAATTTAACAAAAAAGTTAATACAACGTTGTAGTAAATTTTTCAGCTCAATTTTTTTCCGTGAACGATAACAACTTTTCCTTGTCAGATTTGCGAGACAACAGTCAGTAGTAACGAGATAACAACTGTACCCACAGTAGGACGTGCACACCTGTTAAAAGGGCAGAGCCTAAGAAATCTACCTAGCTATGGAACAAAAGACAAGAACGATACCAGTTTTTTGTTGTGAGATTTGTTGGATTTAAATCGTATTATTTATTACAGTTTAGCCTAAAATATTAGGTTAAAAAATGAAATTAAATTGGAGCATCGGAGTGTGATAAAATTCTTAACAAAAGAAGGCAATGGCCCTAAAATTATTCATGAGCAATAAGGTGGCCGTGTATGGGCAAAATGGCGCAAGTAATTTTAAAGTAAAATTTTGTTGTAAACAGTTTCGATGATGAAGGGATTCGATACAGATGATCCAAAATTTGGTCAACCACTTGAAGCATGAACTGTAGAAAATGTTCAACAAGTTGGAAAATTGGTGGTTACAGATCGACGGTTGAAGGTTTCTGTTATTGCCAAGGAACTGTCTTTATCTGAAACCAGTGTTTGGGAAATTTTGCATGATGAGTTGGGCATGAGAAAGGTGTCTTCACGCACAATCTTCAGGGAAAAAGTTGATGGCACCAATTTTTTGGGATAATGAAGGGATACTAACGACAGAGTCTATGCCAAGAAGGTCTACAATTAATGCACAGGTATATGGCAAAACTATTCAGAACTTAAATCTTGTCCTGGAAGAAAAGCGTCCGAATTTATGCAAACAAAAGAAATTGTTGTATGACAATTGCAAGGTTCACAAAGCGCGTAAAGTTGAAGATATTATCTGGGACTGCGGTTTTATAGAACTAGCACCTTATAGCCCTGATTTAGCACCTAGCGACTTCTTAGGGGAAGATTTGAATCAGATGAGGAGTTAATGTATGCTGTTGACAGTTATTTTTTTGATGGAATGTCACAGTTGAAGAAACGTTGGGTAAAGTGTGTTAGTGTCGAAGGAAGTTATGTTGAAAAAGAAAATACTGTTCAAGTTCAATGGGTTTTCGTTCATAGCTAGGTAGATCTTTTTATAAACTGATACCGTATCATAACAATCTCGTATACAAAAGTTTCACTAAGTACGAGGTCTGTCCCAAAAGTATCTGACCTTCCTTCATATTTTCGCGCCAGACAATTTTAGCCCCTTCTGCCAGGAACGAGTGTCAACTGTAAAGCTTCACGAACTCCCTAGATACCGCAGTTTTCGTCGGGACACCTTAGTTTACGTGCAGCATACGTTTGTTTACAAAGTGTTTTTACGTTTATCGCATTTTGCTATTGGAAAAAATGACGGAAAGATCGGAACAACGAAATTGCATTAAATTTTGCTTAAAACTCGAAAAGAGTTGTGCGGAGACCATCGAAATGATGAAGACGGCATTTGGGGACGAGTGTATGAACAAAACACAAATAAAAGACTGGTATAAACGGTTCAAAGATGGCCGCACATCTGTTGATAATAACCCACGTTCTGGGCGGCCTTCGACGACAAAAATATCGAACGTGTGCAACTTGCGATCAATGAAGATCGTCGATTGACTACGCGAGAATTAGAATGTGATCATGGAATACCAAAAACTAGTGTTTGGAAGATTTTAACTGAAAATTTACTCTAAAGGCAATACCAGAAAACGAGTTCCAGGACTGCTTCCAAAAGTGAAAGCGTAATCTTCAATCAAATGGGGACTACTTCGAAGGATGCCACAAGCCCGATGATGCAGAATAATAACAGCGGGGAAATATGAAGAAAGGTCGGATACTTTTGGGACAAACCTCGTACAAAAATTCATAAAAATAATGTATGTAACAAAATGGTTAAGAAAAACAAGAATATATGAATAATGACTTCTTTAATTTCTATTATACGGTATATTTCTTTTTAGAATCGAAAACAAGTATACTAGTTCTTTTTTTGATAGCGAAAGGAGCTATTTCAGCTTCATTGGCCTTATTATATCCTTATGCTGGAGAAATATTTCCTACAGAACTCAGAGGGGTTGGACTTGGTACTACAGCTTATATTGGTGGCATAGGACTTACTGTAATACCCTTCGTAACATATTTAGTAAGTATAACCAAATCATATGAGGGTTGTAGAGTATTTATTGTTCCTAATATATAAAACAAATTAATTTTTTAACATAATCTCCATGTACTTGAAGACACTTATTTCACCTATGCTCTAACATAGTAACACCTTTTTAAAAAAAACTCGGAGTCTTTATCGCAGATGAATTTCTGAACTGCAGCCATAACAGCTTTGTCGGTTTTAAAATTTCTTCCTCATATACTTTCCTTTAGTTTGAGAAATAAATATAAATCACTAGGCGTTAGGGTAGATGAATACGGGGGATGTAACATCAGTCTGAAACGGACATCGTGAATTTCTGTCACCGCAGTATTTAACTGTTACTTTTAAATGCCTTAAAAATCTTCTATTTTTAATTCTTTATTAGGTCTTCTGGGAACGTAGGTAAGTATAATACATACAGATTAGATAGATGGCAAAAAATTTGGAGAAAACCTAAAATGTAAGGCATTAAAAGTAACAGTTAAGTAAATAATAAATCACTGTATAAATGAAACAGTCTATATATTATTATTTTTAGGGTAACGAAAATTTGGTAATACCATTGATAATAATGGGTACCATGGCAATTCTTGGTGGTATAACATCTCTTAGGTTACCAGAGACCCTCAACCAGCCTTTACCACAAACGTTAGAAGAAGCAGAAAATTTTGGAAAACACTGGTCATATAAACAATACATTCACTGTATACATAAAAATTAATTG
The DNA here is from genome assembly GCA_943142095.1 of Ophonus ardosiacus. Classification (NCBI taxonomy): domain Eukaryota; kingdom Metazoa; phylum Arthropoda; class Insecta; order Coleoptera; family Carabidae; genus Ophonus; species Ophonus ardosiacus. Next base: position 4,384,334 of record OW964840.1, read on the forward strand.
TAAATATATATTTATTGAACAATTTAAATATCTTATAAGACATTACATTTATGTACTCCATAATCCTACTTACTATAAAAATCTGTTGGGGCCAGCACAATACCTCTCGCCATTTACATTTTATGTTATATATGGGCTATCCAGCGAATCAAGCGGTTTACGTCATCGTTTAGGGATTTTTAAAATTTTCTTTATTTTTTTAAATATATTTCATTAACGGTATTTTATTGGTTTTTTTTATTACCTATTATTATTATGTATTTGACACCTTTAATAGAAATAATTATATTTGGATATATTATTATTATTAAGTAAAATTTTGTAAATTTTTGCAAAATGACGTTTGGTTATATTTTTTTAACATTGGATATTTTGAACATAAATATTATATGTCTATATTATACTTTTCAACCTGTATTGTGATTTCATTTTGTTTTTGGTTTCGCTGTTCATTGTCAAAATGTCAAATGCTCTGTCATGTCCAATTCAAGAGCTTGTAGTTAATTTATTGACTTATTTTGAAAATGAAAAATAGATTGGTGGGCTCTTACTTTCACTGAATTGTAATATTGAGGTAATATTTCGGTCTATTTGTCAGTAATAATTTGAAAATTAAATCTTTATGTACAGCGTGTGGCAAACGCTATACGCAATGTACAGAGACAGTGAGAAATTGTATGGTATGCAGTATTCTGTATTTTTTAAGGATCTCACATAATACTAGATAGTTTGTTGCATATACTACAAGATTTAAGTATTTATAACGGCGTAAGCAGTATCGTTCAGAATATTTTAAATAAAATTGGATTTCGCTGGAAAAAATGATACCAGACGTGTTACCTTTTTAAGAAAAAATTGGATTTATGAAGGCAACCCACAGATCATATTTTAATTCGTTTTACATGCGTAAACTTTTTAACATATATATTACTTATGAAAACAACCAAGTAATACTGTAGCACAAGTTACAAATGTACAAAATCAATATTATGAGACGGGCAAATGAACTTAAATTCTCACTGAAATGTCAAGAGGTAATGTGCTGGCCACATCAGAAGTTTGGAATCAAGTATCTTGAAATTTAAAACATTTAGGTACTATCATGTCATTTACAAGTTATTTTTAATTGACGTAAATGTCATATCTTTTACATACTAAACAAAACGTTTAATTTTAAATTTGTGATATCTCTCTTTACATATTCCGTAGCCACAACGGAAACGCTTATCAAAGTCAGTGATATGAAAGCAGAGTGTATTGTGTACCTACCTACAGCAGGCAGTACGGGCAGGTGTATTGTTAACAGTAAATTTCAATTATTTATTTGAAATACAAAATACGTGCCTTCCCTACATATGTAGGTACGTACATACATTTCGTTATTCAATAGACAATCATTGTATTATTAATAGTAGCTAGTGTAAAGTGGTATTTTTACTTCATAATTGGATTTCTCAAATAAAACAGTAAGTAAATTATTAAATATACAGGGTGTCTCTCAAACAGGGGGACGCCAAAATTAATGAGATACAAAAATATTATTTGAAGGAGAAGCATGTAGTTTTACTGGTGTTCAAAGTAGTCCCCCCCTGCTTCAATACACTTTTGTAATCGAATTTTCCAGAGATGGAAAGCTTTGAGCCATTCATTTTCTGGAATCGTATTAAAATACTCCATTATGGTGTTGTTAATCTCCTCTTCTGACGTAAAATACCATCTTCGTTCAAAAAATTAACAGTTGTCGTAGCGGTATGGGAGGACGCATTATCATGGTGAAGCATTAAACCCTTAATTTTCACGCAAAGAACTTCAGGTAGACATTTTTGTGTGTACCAATTGGCAGTAACAGTCTTCTGTCCCTCTAACCTAATTGCTTTCACAAGACCTGTACTTCTGAAAAATACAGCGTACATAACTTTTTTAAGTGCACGTTGTTTTTTCACGGTAACTGGTGTTGGGTCATCTTCAAACACCCATACCCTACTTTCTTGACGCGTTGGAACATCATAAAAGGGTATGTAAGTTTCATCGCCAGTTACAATTTTAGAAAGAATACGATGACCGCCATTATTTAACAATTTTAAAGTGGCGCGACTAATTGTAACACGCTTGGCTTTTTGTTCTTCCGTTAAGTTGTGTGGCACCCAACGAGAAACAATTTTTCTAACACGAAGTTCTTCATGCAAAATTTTTGCTATTGCTGCGGATCCAATGCCAAGGGCATCTTCCATCGTTTGATAGGTGACACGATTGTCATCCTTTATCACTTGTCAAGGTTTCCCTGAGTGTTTCTCATCACGCAAGAAATTACGGCCTCTTTTGAATTCTGAAAACCAGCGAAATATAGTTGCTCGAGATGGAGCTTCATCTCCAAATGCCAATCGTAGACGTTCCTCGCACTGTTCTTCACGTAATCCAATTTTAAAGGCGATAATGCTCTCTTCCTAACTTCATGTTGCAGATTATTTCCACTTCGAATTCCACCACAATAAATCACTTCAACCAGATGTTATTATTGGACAGATATTTTAAATAAATTGTAGTTTGACATTTGTGTACTAAAAATTATCCAAAGCCAACTGTTTCCCAGCATCTCAATAATTTTGGAGTGACCCTCGAGTGATTTTGCTTAAAAGCAAAAATTTTTTTTATAATAACAGAACGCTTTATTCTATTTGGATGAAATTTGGTATGACACTTCATATGGTTATAAGTCATCTTTTAAGATGATACTTGTTATTATTAGTGAACCACTAGTGTATGAAACTTAAGTGTCCCAACATTGATTAGACTGTAACTTTTTAATGGCCAAGCCGATAACATGAAATATTTTTTATCAGAAAGATACATTCAATAGCAAACTTTTCTTTCTCTGTGTAATTTGTGATATCTGTTACGGTTCACACAGAAAAAAATAAAATTTGAATATCTGCACCGGTAAATTAACTGAATACCATATATACAAATTTATTTATCTATTCATATATAAAATAATAAAATTTAATTATATTATTTGTTTCATGTATATTAATTTAGAAAAATATTGATATAGGTACTTATTTTATTTGTTTAATAATCAATAGAATATACAGATAACAACAATTCAAATAAAAAAAATAAATATATCATCACGACATATTACCCATTTCTGGGTGTGCCAGTATCTACAACACATGTAGACATCGGTAATGATGACGATATATTTTACCGTGTGGGCGTTTACCAGGCGTCACCTCACGGGCACTCGTAGCTGGTGTGGAGAGTGCACCACAGGGGTCACTTTTGTGCCATTTTAATTATTGATATTTGAGAATAAATGATCTGTTTTAAAATACTATTATAAGAAATCTAGTATGCAACACATTGCGAAATGAATGTTTTAGACACTTGACATGTTGTATCACTCGCTTACGCTCGTGCGTACAATTTCACGTTATTTATATATAGCTATTTTTCAGATATGGACATTATAATACATCCTTTCAAATTACAAAATTATAAATCTTGTCCTAAAGTAAAATTTAAGTATCCCAAGAATTTCTTTGATATAATAATATCGCAACAATCCTTACCCACAAATAAATCGACTAAATTATACTATCCAATTGTCGACGTGTCGAAAAAGTTCGAAGAATCCATCGAAAAGTGTCGAAAAAAGGACAAAATCAAAATAAAAGCCATTGAACGTACCACAATTTCTAAAAATCTCTCCCGAAACATAATCGAAAATTACAAAAAACTCGAACAAGACACTTTCCGAAATCGATGTTCGAGTGATTCGAACGACCAAAACCTTTGCCGAAATAACAGAAGAGCATCGGAATTAGTCGATCAACTTTTGTTGGATATTTATGGACGTTCTACTTACACGACACCAGATATCGACCAAAAATTCGAAACTGAATATTTTTCATCGACTTCTATGAGAAGTTATACGGATAGATTCGATGAAAAGTTACAGTGTAGTCGACTAAAAACGAAAAGTAAGTATAATATACAAATAAATAAAAAATATTAGTTAATATATAACACCCGACATTATGTCTAATAGTCTAGTAATAAAAATATTGAAAAAAATGCGATTGAAATTTTAATAAATTTTTATTTTTAATATTATTGTACAGTAGGCTATGGATGAAAAACAATAACAAAAGAACAAAATATAGCTGCTGTCAAATAATAATTGGCGTACTAATTGTTGTAAATTGTTATTCTTTGTGTTTTGAGATTATTTTGTGACAATATGGCTGATGTTTATACAAATGAAGATTTGTATCGTTTATTATTAATTTATGGTGAGTGTAATGAAAATGCCATACAAGCGTGCAATATTTATGCCACGAGATATCCAAACAAACCGCGTCCAGGGAGGTCAGTAATCAGGCGATTAGCACGAAATTTGAAAAACTATGGATCATTTTCACAAAAACGTGAAAGGCAACATCCCGTGAGAAACAATGAAGAAATAGAAATCGCAGTTTTAGCTTCTATTGCGCGTAGCGAAATTGCTCAAGAACATTTTATTTCTAATATGTCCGTATGGCGCATTTTGAAAAAGCATAATTTAAAATCATAATCATACAAACTATTACATGCTATACATAATAATGACAATGAACGCAGAATAGTGTTTTGCGAATGGTTTTTGGTGAAGTATCAGGACGATAATAATATTCTTAGAAAAATTCTGTGGACAGATGAATCTAAATTTTCAAATAATGGATTATTTAATAGAAATAATGAGCACATTTGGGCTGAAGAACATCCTCGTGAATTTAGAGAAAAAAATAATCAACACAGATGGAGCTTTAATGTATGGCTTAGAATGTTTGGGAATAAAATTATTGGACCACATTTTTATGAAGACAATTTAAACGCTGCACATTATCTATGTTTCTTGGAAAATGAATTATTAAATTATTTAAAAGATTTAAACTTGAATGAAAGACAAAATATGTGGTTCCAACAAGATGGAGCGCCGGCTCACAATACTCGTCGAGTGTACGAACTTCTTGACGAAATGTTTCAATGTCGGTGGATAGCAACAAATGTCCCGCTCGTTCCCCGGACTTGACACCCCTTGATTTTTTTTATGGGGATATCTTAAAGATAGAGTATATTCAAAACCAGTGACAACGAAACAAAATTTGATGGACAGAGTTAGAGAAGCTTGCGCTGCTTTGACAACAAAAACTGTAATAAAAGCTACTTCTTCTGTTTTAAATAGAATAGAATTATGCTTAGAAAATAATGGAAATCAAATAGAACATTATTTATAAGGAGTAATTAACAATTATTAATTTTCAATTTAAATTTATCACTCTTGTTTCTCATCCATGGCCTACTGTACAATAATATTAAAAATAAAAATTTATTTAAATTTCAATCGCATTTTTTTCAATATTTTTATTATGTAAGGATATAAAACTAATACATGGTTGAATTCAGAAAAAAATATGCTATCGAATAGGCATAAAAAATATGTAGAATCCCATTTGAAAAAATATAACTTTGTGTTGTAACTTGAGAACCACTATTTAAAAAAAAATTTTCTTCTCTGAAAGAATGTCCCCTTTGGTCCCCTACAACTTTGTTCAATAGTATTTTTTCGTAACTATAATAATAAAGGTAATAATGGCGGTGGTCGGTGTACGTGTTACACCCTGTATATTCAGTCAATACAAATAATAACAGATATCAAATTTGCAGAAAATCATGCATTTCTGTCCCATTCTGTAATATTCAATTTCCTGTTATAAGAGAAAAAAAATGAAGAGTGTCATAATATCATCAAATATTTACTCAAGGAACATCAAAGAATTTTATTTATTTTTTCTGTGTATTTTTCTCGTCTCATCTTTATTAAATTTCTGTTTTATATCTTATGTGTCTTAAACAAAGAAAAAAGAAAAGTTTAATTATGGATACATGTATAATCAATTAGGTCTATAAATACATTTTACGCCCTATTTATAAATAATAAATATACTCTAAACATGCAATATTAAAAATAAACTTTTGTTTAACATATGGAACAAAAGATTGAGAAAGAAATTGTTGTGGCTAGCACAAGACCTCTCGCCATTCACACACACACACACACACACACACACACACACACACACACACACACACACAAGTATCCTTCTAGGTACTCTTCTAAATGTTCGAGATTTTTCAAAATCTGTAATGAAATTTGCGCTATTTCTATAGTTTTAAATATTTAATTAATAACAAAATATTTCTTAGTTTAAAAAAAAAACTGTATATATTTTTTTAGGCGTAATAGAGTTAAATATTCTGATTGGCGCATTAAAAGAGCGGGTCAACTATTCTGGAATCCTATTGGTTAAACAATTGAAGAAAAAAGACGCGCTCAAATCAAAACAAGAGAAAATATGTAATGTTATTACAGCCCATTTACAAGCCTTTAGCGGGAAAAAAAGTAAGTTTTTTTATTTTTTATTTTTGTCACAAAAAAAATCTGTTGTGTCCAGCACAAGACCTTTCGCCATTTCCATATTAGGCTATAGCACCGTGAGTATTTTTTAACGTGAAACGTTGATATTTGATTGACAGCAATGTATTTGTCTGTCTCATTTAAAATGACACATGAGGAATGAATTTGACAGAAGTATTATATTTAAATATTGTAAAAAATTTAGCGGAGTCAGAAAACCACTCGATATTTCGGGCACAAGGTGCACACAGTATTTTTTCTACATCTAAATTTAATTTTTAGAAAACAGGTATAATTATTTAAACAAAATTAACCTCTAATAACATCTTGTCAATATGACAGATAACCGTTGAATTTTCCTATAAGTTATGATTTGACATTTGATTGACAGCAATGTGTTTGTCTGTCTCATTTAAAATGACACATGAGGAATGAATTTGACAGAAGTATTATATTTAAATATTGTAAGAAATTTTAGCCGAGTCAGAAAACCACTCGGGCACAAGGTGCACACTATATTTTTCAACAACTAATTTTAATTTAGAATGCAGGTATAATTATTTAAACAAAATTAACCTCTATTGACGTCTTATCAATGTCAAATTCGTTCCCTATGTTTCATTTTAAATGGAACGGGCAAATACATTGCTGTCAATCAAATGTCAAGTCGTAACCGTGGATATGACAAACCCAATGTTTCACGTTAAAAAATACTCACGGTATTTAACTTAGATTTTTATATTCTTTAATATTAGTAGTAACAGAAATTTTCAAAAAATAATATTTAGAATATTTCTTTAAAGAAACACACGCACACACACGGACATCATCGTAAAAATTTTATAATCAGATTATAGGGACCTTAAAACGTAATAAAATCTGGATATGCGATTTTTAGCATGATTCCAATACCTCTCTTAGCGAGAGGTAAAAATCTTGTATGTAATACATTGCGAAATGAGTGTTTTAGGCACTTGACTCGCTAACGCTCGTGCGTACAACACTATCATAAAAATAGCTATTATCGACTTCAAAAATATATTCGGTACCCACTAGGTTATCTTACACATTAAAAGCAAATATAATGAAATTGTTTGGACAAAATAATAAAAAAATGACAAATTTGGCACCCACGTGGAATCAATATATACTTAATAGAAGCAAATTTAGATATCATTAGATTATTGATCAGAGAAAATTTGTCCAAATATAATCAATATTGTTTTCCCCACGTATTTTCTTCAGAGCATGCGCGATAGTATTTTGTTTTCCATGTACATCTGATTTTCCTTTAGTATGCGAAAATCATTCACGAAAACAAATGAAAACGGGAGATGTTTTTTTACTAATAACTATAAACGTGGTTTGTAATATCTAAAATATTATTAGTTATAATAAAAAGTGATTATCTTAAGGCAATATAAATGGTCTAAAATTATATAAATAATAATTATTATTAAAAGTGTTGTTTGTTGTTAAAAAAATAATAATTTGACATGTACTTATGAGTTCTTTACTAAATTCTCTAAAACATTTAGCAAGTGTGTCTAAATTAGGTAATATGCTAAAACATATGTTTATTCGTTGCTATAGTAACCAATCTGTAACAATTTTCAATACGTTGTTTTATATTATTTATTATTTTTTAAGCTTCTTTTAATTTTGAAAATTTTTATTATTTTTAAGCTATTCACAGCTCCGAAAATAAAAAAATAACGATATAAACAATAGATTTTTGTGAAAATAAAATTAAACATGTTATAAACACAAGGATTTGCAAATGTTAATACACAAAAATAAGCACATAGATAACAACTGTCATTTGAGATGTCAATTTACGTTCTGGCAAAAATATTTCAATATAAATTTCTTATTATTTCTTGTTAATTAAGAATATATTAAATGACAGTTCATATTTTATTTGTGAACACCAACCATAAAGTCTTTATCATTTTTTATTCTAGCGTTTTATAACTTTTTGATTGTCATTTTCGTTGCTAAATAAAATACTTTTAAACACTAGTGCTTAAAAATGACAGTTTAATGTGTAAAAGTGACAGTTTTAAGCACTAGTGCTTAATAAGTATTTCATTTAGCAACGAATAGATGAACCTACATTTTAATTTTGAAAAATTCAAAATATTGATATTTGAGACTAAATGATCTGTTTTAAAACGCTATTACAAAAAATATTGTATGTAATACATTGCGAAATGAGTGTTTTAGGCACTTGACATAGCTATTATTTAATTTCTTATTTTCGTAGCTGAGAATGAACCTTTAAGTTTTTATAATTGGATTTACTTTTATATTAAATTGAATTATAAAATAATTCTTAAGCTTTGTTTACACTATAAATAGGTGAAGACACAAATATGAGATTTTCGCCCAATCCGATTCCAGGAGATTCGGGATTCAACCAATGGCGAGACGCCATGAAAATGGTAGCGAAACTACCAGGAGGAATACCACCAGAATTTAGAAAAAAGGTAGGTATATACCAATATATCATTAAGTCATACAAAAAGTCTCCGTACGATAATAATTTCAATATATTTTAGGAAAAATAGCTGTTTAAAAAATCTGATATGGCCAGCACAAAACCTCCCGCTATTTAATTTTTATTAATTTAAATACATACGTATTTACTAACGCTGCAAACTGTTCCATTGCAGAAAACTATTGCTTTATTTACTATGTTTACCTCTCGCTAAGAGAGGTATTGGATTCATGCTAAAATTCGCATATCCAGATTTTATTGGATAAGCCCGATTTAAGGTCCCTAGAATCCGATTATAACATTTTTAAAATGATGTCTGTGTGTGTGTGTGTGTGTGTGTGTGTGTGTGTGTGTGTGTATGTGTGTATGTCTGGATGTTGTAGACACGATTCATCAAAAACTATAAGACTTAAAAAATATTTAACTGCAGTTTCCTCAATCTGACATTCCTGGGAAGAGCTGAAAAGGTTTTGGTAACAAACGAACAACCGGAAGTAGTAGTTTCTTAAAAAAAATTCTTCTAAATATAATTTTTTGGGAGTTTTTTTTATTAAATATTAAAGAACATAAAATTCTCCATCTAATACACTTAAAATTTTTATTATATCTTGTATAGATTTAGGGATAAAGATACTATAATTTATAGAGTAAACTAATCGCAGAGGCCAAGGCACTAAGGAAACCAGTTGACAAATTCCAATGTTTATAACATGACACATGTCATTATCAAATATCAACAGTTTTAGTGACATTCTGATAGCTTTTTCTGGGAAATATATTTAACTTTTCTTATTGTTTTATTAATTAAATATTTGAAATTATAGGTAAAATTGTGGTAAAATGCATATATCTATCAGAAATACCGCCAATCTGGTTAATGAATTGGAAGAATCTCTGACATGAAAATGATATAATGAGTAAAGTTCTGTAATTTTTTGTAATAAAACGACGGTTCGAAAGCGAAGTGCAATACAATACTTATACATCCTAATATGGAAATGGCGAGAGGTCTTGTGCTGGCCACAACAGATTCTTTGTCAGTGACATTCACCTGTCAGTTACATTCATTTGAAATATGAACTGTGTAACAAAGGAATTGTGTTTATCTTAGGCTTCGGGATTTTTTTAAAAAATTGATTTTTAAATTTATCTGTAAAATATATAGCAAAAGTATTAATGTATTCCTGTAGAAAATTCAATAATCTTTAATTTTCATAATGACAAAAATGCGAAAAAATGGCATTTAATGATATTTTTTGAAGAAAAACCATTATGAGCTTCAAGTAAAGTACCATTTCCGGTTATCCGATTTACACCAAAATCTAACGGTGTCTTTCAATATTAAAATAGGGTAGAAATACAAGATTTCAGAATTTTCTGAATGATGATTGTAAAATAGTAAAAACGTGTTGTAGGGACCCTAATTCGTGCTTATTCACTGAAAACTCAGTATCGAATTTTTGGACCGAAAACATTACCATCCTTACGGTATAACGGTGAATAAAAAAAATTTATAAAATTTCGACTTACATTTAAATATTTGTGTAGACTTTCCGGTATATCTGCAACAATATAACTACAGTTAGTATTGTTTTAGTTATGGTTAGCGCTTGCTGAAAAACATTTACAAAGTAAAGGGGTCAATTGGACACAGACTGAAAAAGTATGCTTCAATGAGTGGTCTAATCCTGATGATAGTGAACTTGGAATACAAATTGTAAAGGTAAGTAAACCATTTTTTAATCAATGACTAATATCTCTAAAACTAATAGAGATACAGAAAAATGTTTCAAATAAAAGTTGTAGAAAATTAAATTCCAATTTTTTTTTATTTGAAATATTGTTTTGTAACTCTTACCATTTTGGAATAAAAATGTAAAATTAAAACCATTTTTAATAGATGACCAATATCTTTAAAACTAAATGAGATACAGAAAAATGTTTCAAATAAAAGTTGTAGAAAATTAAATTCCAATTTTTTTTTATTTGAAATATTTTTTTGTAACTCTTACCATTTTGGAATAAAAAAATTTTTTTGGTAACTTTTATTTTTTTAGGATTTACACAGGACGGGTTGTAGTTTATTTTGTGGAGCCGCTGGACAAGAAAACCAAGCTTTATTAAAAAGAGTATTATTAGCTTATGCAAGATGGAACAAGTCTGTTGGTTACTGTCAAGGTTTTAACATGTTGGCAGCACTGATTCTTCAAGTTATGGACAAAAACGAAACCGATTCAGTAAAGGTATGTACTTACAGCAATAGTTAATGTAATTTTACAAAATATTTTCGCATTTTTAGGTAATGATATATTTAATTGAAGGAGTTTTGCCAGAATCTTATTTTGCCAATAATTTACGGGGATTATCTGTAGATATGATAGTATTTAGGGATTTATTAAAAATGAGATTGCCAGTACTGTCTAAACATTTAGAGGCCCTACAGAACGATGCCAGAGAAGGTAAGAAACCCTAAATTTATATGCTCTAAATCTCGTGATTATTTAGGATTTTAGGAATTAGATTTTAGGGTTTTGCAGGAGCACACTATGCCTTGAAGTTGACGCGCACTAATTAAACAAATCATCTTCGTTGCTATAATTTGTACAAAACGTCAAATTTACTGTCAAAGAATAACTTCTTAGCTTCTGTTTTATGAAATATAATATTAACATTTACTCTCAAGCATCAAATTGAATCGAATTGTATAATTCATTTTTGTTGTTCTAAAATGTTGCCATACAAACCAATGAATATCACTAGTGTGCCAGTCGCCGCAGTTGTATTCATGTGAAGAAAACTTAAATCCTAAATAATAAATGCCAAAATGCGACATTGGACACAGCCTAAGATAAGATGGCTAGGGTCTCAACCCACGAAAACGTATACATAGCCTTATTCAAATCACGACTTACGCATTTCTCGAGTCCGCAAATCTAGTCCATAAAGTTGACGCGTATGGAAATGCTCAAATCTTGACTTGGGCACCGTTACACAAGATGGCTGACAAGTACACTTCGGAGTACAATTTTTTAAAAAAATACTACCAATAACATAACCTAATCCTAATTAATTTTATACTCCACAGTATACTAGTCAGCCATCTTGTCGAACGGTGCACATGTCGAGATTTGAGCATTTCGGTACGCGCCAACTTCATGGACTAGATTTGCGGACTCGAGAAAAGCGTAAGTCGTGATTTGAATAAGGCTATGTATACGTTTTCGTGTATGTCATGCAATCCCGATAAGATTCTAGTATCATTAACACCTAAGAAAATTAACACTGAAAATTATAAATGTTGACAATGATTGTTATGTTTTAAGCTAGTTAATTAAAAGCATAATAAAAATAATGAAAACATATGAACAAAAATGCGCATTACGAAAGGTCATGCCGAAAGTTCAAAGGTCATTTTAAACGTCGTTTTAAATAAGGAAAAATTCAATTTTATATAGTTACTAGCTGACCCGCCCCGGCTTCGCACGGGTAAAGCTAAAATAACGATTAGCTACACGTGTACCAGTAATTTTTCACATTTACTTCGGAGACATGCGCTGCGTAGGAAGCCGGCAACCTGCCTCGCATCGTACATGTAACAGGCTCCGCCCGATCCCCGCACCGCACCTAAAAGCGCCTTTTCTAAACATGTCTTGGGTACTTTTAATTATGTACATATGACGCAAGCTATCTCTCCGACAAATATCGAAAATCTGCTAACGGTTAAATCTTAACTATAGATACAAAGATAAAAAATAATTGAGATCATCCCCTATTGTACCGCCTTGAGGAATATTTTTCAAAAACGCTAAAACACTTTATTTCTTACCAAAAGCATAAATAAGAATTTTTATATCCCTAACTTGAGAAATGATTTTCCATACAAACTTTCATCCCCTATTTCACCCCCTCAAGTTTTATTTTGCGACAAAAGGTAGCCTATGTCCTACTCCTAGGTCCAATCCATCTCTATACCAAAATTCATCAAAATTGGTTCAACGGTTCAGGCGTGAAAACGTAAGAGACAGACAGACAGAGTTACTTTTGCATTTATTATATTAATATATATTAATAAAGAAAAAATCTCAATTATTTTTTTTTTATTACAATAATCAATATAGTTAACAATGATGACAATAATTTGTGTGATAGTTATTTTTATTATTGCAATCAGATTTAGTCTACTGTAGGTGAAAATTGTTGTAATCAAATAAAACTACATTGTTATTAACTGTAAAACTTTTCATTGTTGTAATCAAATTTAATCTTTTGTATTTGAACGTTTATTTGTTCTAATCAAATGAAACTACACTGTAATAAACTGTAAAAGTAATAGATGTGAGAAAGAATATGAGAAATACCTGCAAATCAAAATTTTCAATTTTATTCTTTCCCGGAGAATTTCATTTTGATTCTGGATTATTTAAATTTCTTTTTGTTTTCAGCTACTTTGTGAAATATTTATTGTAGAACCTTGCTTATGCTTTCGATTCATTTTGATTATTAAATTTTGATAATTCAATTTTTTTCACGAAAGTTTTATCTTGCGCTACACGCCAATGACAAAAATTTCATTGTCCAATTAACCAAAGAATTACTCATCATGCGTCAGTGACGTTCAATTCATTATTCACTTGTGCAACTGTACTAATAGAGCGGTACAAACTTTCATCCCTATTTCACCCCTTTAAGTTTTATTTTCGCGATAAAAAGTAGCCTATGTCCTTCTCCAAAGTCCAATCTATCTCTATATCAAAATTCATTAAAATTGGTTCAGCGGTTTAGGCGTGAAAACGTAACAGACAGACAGACAGAGGTACTTTCGCATTCTATCTCTTTCTCGAGGTCGTCATCTTTGTCTGTTTTTTGTAATACTAAAACTTTCATTTTTTTAGGAAATTCTTATGAACCACCATTAACAAATGTTTTTACTATGCAATGGTTTTTAACACTATTTTGCAATTGTTTACCACAATCAACTGTTTTGAGAGTATGGGATTTAATATTTTTGGAAGGTAATGAAATATTACTTAGAACTGCAATAGCTATATGGGAAAAATTGTCAGAGTAAGATAATATCTTTTTATGTTTTTATTGTTCGACTTTTTAAAATTTTTCTTTTTAGTCGAATTTTGGCTGTCAATTCTGCCGATGAATTTTATTCGATTATGGGAGTTCTTACTCGAGAAATGTTGGAATTCGGACTAGTCGATTCTAACACATTAATAAAGTCGATTGTTGCTATAGGAACTTGTACTGAACTCAACGAAATGAGAGATAGGTAAGTTCCATTACATATATATACAAAATGTCTCACAACTTGCGCCCCAGAGCGAATGAGGAAACACGAGACGGCACTCGGATGTGTAATTTCGAAAAAAAAAATCTAGCTTAAAAGATATTAGAGAAAAGACGTCTTAAAATTGACCAATCAGAGACCTACACCTTTAACATGTCTGTGCCGCAATTTTACGTTACTAGGGTTTTATACAAATCAAATCTTTAAAATGTGTGGGCGACTGTAGTTTTCAAAAAATCTGTTGTGGCCAGCACAAGACCTCTCGCCATTTCCATATTAGGATATATAAGTATTGTATTGCACTTCGCTTTCGAACCGTCGTTTTATAACAAAAAATTACAGAACTTTACTCAAATATTGTTTTTTATTGTATTCTGTACACATATAATTCTAATTATATATATTTTTCATTGTATGAGAAAGTTTCTAAATGTCATATATTCTTCCAATTCATTAACAAGATTGGTGGTATTTCTGGATATATGCATTTTACCACAATTTTACCTATAATTTCAAATATTTAATTAATAAAACAATAAGAAAAGTTAAATATACTTCCCAGAAAAAGCTATCAGAATGTCACTAAAACTGCTGATATTTGACAATGACATGTGCCAATTTGTCAACTGGTTTCCTTAGTGCCTTGGCCTCTGCGATTAGTTTACTCTATAAATTATAGTGTCTTTATCTCTAAATCTATACAAGATATAATAAAAATTTTAAGTGTATTAGATGGAGAATTTTATGTTCTTCAATATTATGAATATAAAATTATATTTAGAAGAATTTTTTTAAGAAACTACTACTTCCGGTTGTTCAATTGTTACCAAAACCTTTTCAGCTATTCCCAGGAATGTCAGATTGAAGAAACTGTAGTTAAATATTTTTTAAGTCTTATAGTTTTTGAGGAATCGTCCCTCCAACATCCATACATACACACACATCATTTTAAAAATGTTATAATCGGATTCTAAGAACCTTAAATCGTGCTTATTCAATAAAATCTGGATATGCGAATTTTAGCATGAATCCAATACCTCTCTTAGCGAGAGGTAAAAATGTCAGTGTCAAATTAAATTTGACAAGGTGAATAAAAAAGACAAATTCTTACCATGTATTCAGCCGCTGATTACTTAGAAATGATTATAATATTTTCGTTTAACACATTTTACACAGCTGCTACAACACGTTGCACTGTACGATATAAATGATGATGTCGGATGGCACCTTCGCTAACCTAAATTTGTTGACAGTGAAAAGTCAACTCTAAAGTGTCAAAATTACAGCAAGTCAAATAAATTTTGTAACTCACTAGTAGTATTTTTAAAACCTAGCAACCAGTTTTATTTTGTAATATTATCATCACACCTCAAGATATCCTTCCGGGATTGGTGGATTAAAAAGTCTTGTAACTCCGTTATGCAAGCAGCCGCAAATTATTTTCTTCTATTTGTTGGCAACCTATTGTCGTCGGCAAGTGTCAGTTTCGTCTGGGGCGCGAGTTGTGAGACAGCCTGCATATATATATATATATATATATATATATATATATATATATATATATATATATATATATTATTTTTTAGGTATTTGTATAATATTACTCCTTGGACACAATCTGTCCAATCGGCTGCCAAAAAAGGATTCAAATTATTTTATTCTGATGACGATGAAGGTGAAAGTGATTACGATGAAAAAGCAGCTGTTACGGCCGCTTACGGCATTTCTATAGGACGAAAAAAAGGTACGTATACCCAAATCATTCAAGCAGCCAATGCACGCCATCACTTAGTGTAAAAACTAGTGGTGGGATCCGGATCCGGATATCCAGATAATTGAATGTTGAAATATCCGGATCACGGATCCAAATCTCAGTATCGGATATTGGATCCGGATCTGAGTACCGGATTTTGGATCCGGATCTGAGTATCGGGTTTTGGATCCGAATCTGAGTATTGGATTTTGGATTCGGATCCGAATATGAGTATGAGTATCGGATTTTAGATATGGAATTTCAGTGCATCGGTTCTCGGATTCGAGTACCTATTCTCAGTATTGAACCAGATGATAATATTTGAATGTATATTTCACAAAACCAAATAAATTTGATTATGAAATAATCCACTATACATTTTTGTTTGATGTAGTTAATAGTCAGTATATTTTCGATGTTAAACTTTTAGCATCCGCAAAGAAGGAATTTTTGAGTGGACTATTGAATTGTTTAAAGTTACCATTTTTTTCATTTTTGCTTACTCTTACTATACTAGCTAGACACGGTTATTAAAAATTGGTAAACATATGTAGAAATGTCCATAGAATCGAATGGCGCAACGCCCGTTAAAGTATCTTTTACCATTCATAAGTTATAGTCCGTCAAAGTCAAAAAATATTGTCATTTTTAGTAGTAAAAACAGTCCCTTTTATGTGAAACACGTGCGCGATATAAATAAATAGGTATATGTTAGATTTTTTTCATTATTTTTCCCGTAATCAGCATGCTTGAATTAAGAGAAAATGATACTTTCCATTTAAATACAGGGTGATCGAATTTTTAGTGGACTACTGAATTGTTTAAAGTTACCATTTTTTTCATTTTTGCTTACTCTTACTATACTAGCTAGACACGGTTATTCAAAATTGGTAAACATATGTAGAAAAGTCCGTAGAATCGAATAGCGCAACGCCCGTTAATGTATCTATTACCATTCATTAGTTATAGTCCGTCAAAGTCAAAAAATATTGTCAATTTTGCATTAAAAATAAAAAATTCTATTTTGGAAACTAAGTCCTAGAGATTTTTTTCATTATTTTTCCCGTTATCAGCATGCTTGAATTAAGAGAAAATGATACTTTCCATTTAAATACAGGGTGATCGGATTTTTTGTGGACTACTGAATTTTTTAAAGTTACCATTTTTTTCATTTTCGCTTACTCTTACTATACTAACTAGACACGGTTATTCAAAATTGGTAAACATATGTAGAAATGTCCATAGAACCGAATGGCGCAACGCCCGTTAAAGTATCTTTTACCATTCATTAGTTATAGTCCGTCAAATTCAAAAAATATTGTCAATTTTGCATTAAAAATAAAAAATTCTATTTTGGAAACTAAGTCCTAGAGATTTTTTTCATTATTTTTCCCGTTATCAGCATGCTTGAATTAAGAGAAAATGATACTTTCCATTTAAATACAGGGTGATCGGATTTTTTGTGGACTACTGAATTTTTTAAAGTTACCATTTTTTTCATTTTCGCTTACTCTTACTATACTAACTAGACACGGTTATTCAAAATTGGTAAACATATGTAGAAATGTCCATAGAACCGAATGGCGCAACGCCCGTTAAAGTATCTTTTACCATTCATTAGTTATAGTCCGTCAAATTCAAAAAATATTGTCAATTTTGCATTAAAAATAAAAAATTCTATTTTCGAAACTAAGGCCTAGAGATTTTTTTCATTATTTTTCCCGTAATCAGCATGCTTGAATTAAGAGAAAATGATACTTTCCATTTAAATAAAGGGTGATCGAATTTTTAGTGGACTACTGAATTGTTTAAAGTTACCATTTTTTTCATTTTTGCTTACCCTTACTATACTAGCTAGACACGGTTATTCAAAATTGGTAAACATATGTCGAAATGTCCATAGAATCGAATGGCGCAACGCCCGTTAAAGTATCTTTTACCATTCATAAGTTATAGTCCATCAAAGTCAAAAAATATTGTCATTTTTGGTAGTAAAATACTATTAGGCCGAACAAAGGGATGTTACTAGTTTTAGAATATTGCGAAGGAAATTTTTGACAACCCATAAACAATTGTAACTGTCAAAAAAAATAGTTGTCTGACATTTGGACAGACTGCTAGATAGAATTTATATTAAAAATTCACGATGCAGTCACTCAGGTTTTATTTTTTTCTGTGTGAACCATAACAGATATCACAAATTACACAGAGAGAGAAAAGTTTACTATTAAATGCATCTTTCTGAAAAAAATTAAGTTTCATACTAAGTTTCATACACTAGTGGTTACGTTCTGTTATTATAAGCAATTTTTTTTGCCGAAGAACTTTGAAGCAGAATTCTGGCTAAATGGTACACTTTCCGGTAGAAGCAAGTTTGGTTAAATCGTCTTATTTTAGCCTCAGGAATCTGTGGTTTTGCTATGCCTCCAAATAAAAATTATTATTTAATTGTTTCTTATTCCTTTTACACTAGTTTTTATGTAATTTTATAATTTTAGAGAAGTCACAAACAAGCAAAGAAGGTACCACTTTACAGCCGTATACCCACCACCCTGACAGAGAACGGCTTGCTTTAGATATATCAGCATTAAAAAAACAGTACGCCAAATTAAGAGAAAGACAAAGACAGGCTCACATTATCCTCCAAGCCGCCTGTGCTCGCCAGCCAATGGGTAACCCTCTTTCATTTTAATCAACCAATCATATGAATCAATTTTTAATCTCCACCAATCACAATCAAATTTGTCGTTTTTTTCAGGACAAACGAATGCACCTTCTCCAATAGCTATGAATCACTTACTGTTAGGCAAAAATGCAATAGTAAATTCTAGGGGAAGAAGATTAGGGCCCCCAAAAGGTTCCATTCCACCTGCAAGAATAAAGGCACCCACAAAAAAGAAGGAACAAGGTACCTACACAAATACGAGGGTCACTCCAAAATTATTGAGATGCTGGGAAACAGTTTAGAGCACAAATGTCAAACTACAATTTATTTAAAATATCTGTCCAATAATAACATCTGGTTGAAGTGATTTATTGTGGTGGAATTCGAAGTGGAAATAAACTGCAACATGAAGTTAGGAAGAGAGCATAATCGCGCTATGATTTACTACGACTTTAAAATTGGATTACGTGAAGAACAGTGCGAGGAACGTCTACGATAGGCATTTGGAGATGAAGCTCCATCTCGAGCAACTATATTTCGCTGGTTTTCAGAATTCAAAAGAGGCCGTAATTTCTTGCGTGATGAGAGACCTTGTACAGCGGTAGTGCCAGAAAATGTAGCTGCCATCAGACAAATGATAAAGGATGATAATCGTGTCACCTATCAAACGATAGAAGATGCCCTTGGCATTGGATCCGCAGCAATAGCAAAAATTTTGCATGAAGAACTACGTGTTAGAAAAATTGTTTCTCGTTGGGTGCCACACAACTTAACGGAAGAACAAAAAGCCAAGCGTGTTACAATTATTCTTTCTAAAATTGTAACTGGCGATGAAACTTACATACCCTTTTATGATGTTCCAACGCGTCAAGAAAGTAGGGTATGGGTGTTTGAAGATGACCCAACACCAGTTACCGTGAAAAAACAACGTGCACTTAAAAAAGTTATGTACGCTGTATTTTTCAGAAGTACAGGTCTTGTGAAAGCAATTAGGTTAGAGGGACAGAAGACTGTTACTGCCAATTGGTACACACAAAAATGTCTACCTGAAGTTCTTCGCAGTGTGAAAATTAAGGGTTTAATGCTTCACCATGATAATGCGTCGTCCCATACCGCTGGGACAACTGATAAATTTTTGAAAGAAAATGGTATTAAAGTCATTTACGTGGTCGTCATTTTACGTCAGAAGAGGAGATTAACAACACCATAATGGAGTATTTTAACACGATTCCTGAAAATGAATGGCTCAAAGCTTTCCATCTCTGGAAAATTCGATTACAAAAATGTATTGAAGCATGGAGTGACTACTTTGAACACCAGTAAAACTACATGTTTCTCCTTCAAATAATATTTCTGTATCTCAATAATTTTGGCGTGACCCTCGTTATAATACATTTGATTGACATACAAATATTCTTCTTCTTTTCAGCGCCTCCTGAAACCATACACTGGAAAGATACCGAACAATACAAACGAAGACAATCATATACTGAAGAAACACTTGCTTCAGAAGAAACTTTCGAAGACACGGATTCTTCTTCATATTCTGATGGCGACCAAAGTAGCACATCAACAGAATTATGCGACGAACCTGGTCGCTTAAGCGATTTTGATTCGGACGAAAAAATAAGTGATTTAGAATTGAAAAAGTGTGAAGAAAATCAAGAAAAGAAGAAAGAAGAAGTAGCAAAAATTGAAGGAATAAAAAGTGACATTAAAGATATTATTAGTGAATTATATAGTGATAGTAACTTTAAAAACAATATAGACAGTGTTAGTTTATCTTCAAAAGAAGAAATATTATCTTCAACAAATAGTGCAACTAAAATAGTATTAGACAATATAAATTTAGAAGAAGCTTCAAATAAAAATGAAGAAAAAACGCCTACTAATATTACTAATATAGATTTTCTTCAATTTGAAGATTTCAGTTTTAAAAAAGAAGAAAAAACGCCTAATTCTAAAAATGAAGAATTTCTTCAATCATTGTCAAAATTTTCAACATCATCAGATCAAAATAATGACGAAACTCGAAGAGAAATATATACAAATTTTCTGCAAAGTTTTGACGTATCTTCATTTCAAAATGAAGACCCAAAATTATCAAATACTACAAAAATTGAAGATAACAAAGAAATATATAGTTTTAAACCTGCTCTTCAAAAGCAAGATTCAAAAATTTCTTCATCCAAATCTTCAAGTTTTGATGAAAATATCAGTTGTCAAATTCCTCAAGACGTATTTAATAAATTTGTTAGTAGTACTGAAGATTCGTGCTTCAAAATTGAAGAAATAAATGTGTCTTCAAATTTGACTAAAGGTAGTAAACAACAAAATGAAGAAAAAATATACAAAACATTTATTTCAAGTAATGTTTTGAGTCCTGAAGAATTGTACTTAAAAAAAGAAGAAACTGACTTATCTTCAAATTTAGGTGAAGATATTCGCAGTATCCAAAATAAAGAAAAAATGTTTGATTCGTTTATTTCATGTAATATTTTGAGTCCAAAACAATCGTCCTTTAAGCATGAAAAAACAAATTTATCTTCAAAAATGAATGAAGATATTTGTGGTTCACAAAATAAAGAAAAAATGTTTTCTTCATTTATTTCACATAATATTTTGAGCCCTCAAGAATCAAGCCTCAAATTTGAAGATACAAATGTGTCTTCAAAAATAAATGAAGATATTCATAGACTTCAAAACAAAAAAGAAATGTTTGCTTCATTTGTTTCAAGTAATGTTTTGAGCCCTCAAGAATCGTACCTCAAATTTAAAGAAACAAATGTATCTTCAAAAATAAATGAAGATAATCATAGACCCCAAAACAAAGAAGAAATGTTTTCTTCATTTGTTTCACGTAATGTTTTGAGCCCTCAAGAATCGTACCTCAAATTTAAAGAAACAAACGTATCTTCAAAAATAAATGAAGATATTCATACACCCCAAAACAAAGAAGAAATGTTTTCTTCATTTGTTTCAAGTAATGTTTTGAGCCCTCAAGAATCATACATCAAATTTGAAGAAACAAATGTATCTTCAAAAATAAATGAAGATATTCATAGACCCCAAAACAAAGAAGAAACGTTTTCTTCATTTGTTTCAAGTAATGTTTTGAGCCCTGAAGAATCATGCCTCAAATTTGAAGAAGAAAATGTATCTTCAAAAATAAATGAAGATATTCATAGTCCCCAAAATAAAGAAGAAAAGTATAAATCAATTTTTAGTAGTAATATGTTGACTCCTGAAAATGCTTGCTTCAAAAAAGAAGAAACAATTGTATCTTCAAAAATAAATGAAGATATTCATAGGTCCCAAAATGAAGAAAAAATATATAAATCATTTGTTAGTAGTAATATTCTGAGTCCAGAAAATGCTTGCTTCGTAAAAGAAGAAACAAATGTATCTTCAAAAATAAATGACGATATATGTAGTTCACAAAATAAAGAAGAAATGTATACATCATTTATTTCACATAGTATTTTGAGCCCTCAAGAAACATGCTTCAAAATTGAAGAAACAAATGTATCTTCAAAAACAAATGAAAATATTAGTAGTCCCCAAAATAAAGAAGAAATATATAAATCATTTATTAGTAGTAGTATTTTGCGTCCAGAAAAAACTTGCTTCGAAAAAGAAGAAACAAAAATGTCTTTAAATTTGAAAGAAGAAATAGTTACTCCTCAAAATTTTGAAGATAAATATAAACCATTTACTTGTACTTCAGTTTTAAGTCCAGAAAAAACTTGTTTAAAAAATGAAGAAACAAAAATATCTTCAATTTTAAATGAAGATATTGTTACACTTCAAAATCATTCAGAAATGTACAAACCAATTACTAGTAGTTCCGTTTTAAGAAGTCCCGAAGAAGCATGCTTCAAAAATACCAATATTTCTTCATTAAAATTTGAAGAAATAAAAACCCCTGAAGATATTTTACAAGAAGAAGAGATCTTCGAAACATTTCTTCAAGAACGCGTGAAAATTCTAAAAGAAAATTCTTCTGAAAGCCTTACTTCACCTAAAGAAGAACAAAATAAGTCTTCAGAGTTACGTAGACACCACAGTTGTGAAGAAAACTCGAAGAATAACATTGGAAGATCCCGTATTATGAAACAACAAAGTTTTGACACAAATGTCCTTCCTACAATTGAAACATCTTTATGGAAAACGTATAAAATTGATGAAGAAAGTCCGAAAGAAGAAATTGAAGATAAAGTTTCCAAAAAATCATTAGTTGACTTGCTTCAAGTTGAAGATAAGCGGCTTGAACTTGGTCGAAGAAACAGCGAACGCGCTTTGAAAATAATCCAAGAAAATTCTCTCATTCTCCACAGAATTCTTCAACAGCAAAAATCAAGCGAAAAAGAAGACAGCGAAGATGAACTGTCAAGATCGCCTATATCCCGAACATTTCTTCGATCGGAGAGTCTTCTTTCAAAAGATGAAAAGACAGATGAAGAAAGAAGCAGTAAAGATGGAGAAGAAGACCTAGAAAGTGGCTTAGAAAGTTTTTCTGTCAGTCCGGCCCTTATAGAAGAAGAAATAGACTTGAAGAATGAAGATACTAATTACGATTTTTCAAATTTTGTTTCTTCAATTGAATCTAAAATCCCTAGTCCTGTTTTGAAGACCTACGAAGAATCTTCTCCAATAATATCTGAAGAAAAGACCTGTTATGATGTTGCTTCAAGTATTCTAGATCACTCTAAAACTGAAGATATTTCTTCTGCTTCAAACGATAATAAATATACTGTAGATACAATAGAAGAAGAATATACTTATTCTTCATTTAAATTTAAAGAAAATGACGACAATATTAGCGAAGAAAACAATACCCATAAAGATCTTTCTTCATTTTTCGACTCAAAGATTGAAGATAATCCCAAATATGACTACAAATTTGAAGATTATAGTTTGTCAAAATATAAATTCGAAAACAGTGACGAAAATTTGAAGAAATATTCATCCACAAAAAATTATTTTGACAAAAATGATGAACAAACACTTTCTTCGGACAATAATTTAACATCTCCCATATATGATCGCAAAAATTTGTCTATAGATATACAACCAAACAAATTTCAAAATTCCCCAGATATTTCCCCACCAAAAAATTTATCCTGTCTTCAATTCACTAGTTTTCAAACAGAAAATCCCTGTTCATCAAAATTTTCCCCTATATGTAACAAACAAAAACAAAAATCCCCAGAAACACTATCACCTATCAAAAGTCCCAAATATTTGATTAATTTACCGACATTATCTCCGCCTAGACGTTCGTTAAAGTCGCCTTTAAGCCCTAACAGGACTTTTAGTCCATTTCCAGTGCAGCCAACAACAAGACAACCGAAGGAACTAGGCGTAAAGTTAGGGATTTATAAAGATTTGAGTCCGATAAAATCCCCAAATAAATGATTGGTAACAATGATCTTATGAATAAAGGTTGTACTATGTCCATTTTAAAGCAATGTATCTTTATAAACGCTTCTTGGTATAACCGAGGTTTACACTATACAATAAATTGAACCAAGTTTTACCCATGATTTAAAATAAAGTTGACATCTTGTACTTTGAATATAAGTTTTAGCACATTTTTTTGGTATAATTCAGATATTTCGGAAATAAGGGGTTTTTTGTTATAGCTCTTCGATACTAATATGAAATCTATATATAATATTTTGATTGGCGACCGAAAGACCGCCTACACATGCATAACAAATAGCATGTTAGGAGCTGAGGGATACTACCTGTGGAATTTAAGAAATTCAAATTTGAAAGGAGGGGCTAACATTCCTGTACTGCAGTTTTCAAACAGTTTTTATTTTAACATAAATTTCTTGCATTAAACTTAATAATTTAAATACACCTGTAATTATAAAGTAAGTAGACTTATACAGTGTTATAATATTCATTTATTTTATGTAAATATAACTTAAAATAGCATATATTTCAAGAACATTTAGGTCCATGATGAAAACAGTTTGATATAAAAACACATAAATGTGACGTCACGTCAATCTTTTCAAAATTCGGGAGACCATAACTCGCTTATTAATAGGAATTTTTTCACCGGATTTTCATCGTCTTAGTTTTCCTATTATTTTCAGATGAAATTATAAAAAAAAAATGGTGTAATCCCCCATTCGACAGTTACATTTGACAGCTTTTCCAATTTGACATATTTGTCCAATGTATTGTATAGTGTAGATTTGCCTTAAGGTATATGTATTTTAAATATTGTAACATGAACATATAGTATTTTAAATACATATATACATTTTTTCTAATTCTAATATAAATACGAAAATTATTTATCTATTTTTTCTTTTTGATATAAATTTTTGAAATGCAAGAATATACAGGGTGTCTCTTAAATAGGGGGACATGGCTTAATCACAGATTCCTGAGGCTAAAATAAAAAGTTCTTCGAAAAAAAATTAATTTTGCTTATAATAACCGGACGCTTTATTCGATTTGGATGAAATTTGGTATGACAGTTTATATGGTTATAAGTCATCTTTTAAGGTGATACTTGTTATTATTAGTGAACCACTAGTGTATGAAATGTAGGTGTCCCAACATTGATTAGACCATAACTTTTTAAGGGCACTCCGAAAACGTGAAATTATTTTTTTTCGGAAAGATACATTCAATAGCAAACTTTTCTCTCTCTATGTAATTTGTGATATCTGTTACGGTTCAGACAGAAAAAAATAAAACCTGAGTGACTGCGTCGTGAATTTTTTTAAAATAAATTTAATCTAGCAGTCTATCCAAATGTCAAACAATTAATTTTTAATGACAGTAACGAGTTGTCAATCTTCTCAACTTGTTTAGGAGTAAGCTAACATATTTATTCGTGTTATTTATAATAGAAATTCGTTGTTTGACATTTGGATAGATTGCTAGATTAAATTTATTTTAAAAAAATTCACGATACAGTCACTCAGGTTTTATTTTTTTCTGTCTGAACCGTAACAGATATCACAAATTACATACAGAGAGAAAAGTTTACTATTGAATGTATCTTTCCGAAAACAAATAATTTCACGTTATCGGCGTGGCCATTAAAAAGTTACGGTCTAATCAATGTTGAGACACTTAAGTTTCATACACTAGTGGTTCACTAATAATAACAAGTATCACCTTAAAAGATGACCTTAAAAGATGACATAACCAAATGGTATAAAGCGTTCTGTTATTATAAGCAAAATTAATTTTTTTTCGAAGAACTTTGAAGCAGAATTCTGGCTAAATGGTACACTTTCCGCTAGAAGCAATCGTCTTATTTTAGCCTCAGGAATCTGTGGTTAAGCCATGTCCCCCTATTTAAGAGACACCCTGTATACGACACGATTTTTGATTTTTTTCTATTTTTATAAGGCAGAGACAACCTTACATGCAGCGCCCCTACAATGTTAACTGTCAAAAATATTAATAGATAAATAATTTTCGTATATTTCGATATTTCTTACTACTTTTTCTAGTATTTCTATAATATTCGGCTTCTCTTAGAATTGACATACTCAGATATTTTTGTTACTTGAATTTGACAATAATTTTAATATTCTTCTGGGTAATTCGATTTATAAATGCCAAAGACTGTTTGCAGTTGAATTAAAAGACATTAATAATGTACATATTTTTTCTGTTTTTACGTTAAAAAAGTAGTACAAATAAGTAGTTTAATATTTTTAAAACAATAATATATATTTAATATTTAAGAATTATATTGTTACAGTTGTTTAAATATATTTCATTAAAATGATTACTTATTTATTTATTTAACCATTTTCTAATTTTTACCTGCCGTCGTCTAAGGTAAGGAAGGTATTGTCTTTGGTCAAAAGATTCGATAGTGAGTTTTTAATGAATAACCACGTTTTGTGTGTGTGTGTGACAAATTTTTTTAAAATACTTTTTTACATTAGTACAGACCAGTAGGACTCTGAATATCTAACTTTGAGTAAGAAAATGTATGCATCACATGAGATACGAATTTTAAAAAATTTCATCGCAATTCAAATTTTCTTATGATGGCGCGCTTATGACGTCAACTCGATGGTGACAATTGCAACGAACTTCAGCGCCTAAATCCACATATTCATGACAGCCATTTGCTTGTTTAAATATGATTTTAGTAGCAGCGTGTATTTCGGTGTTTGTCCTGTGTTTGTTTATGGTAAAAATAGGAGTAATAATTATAAAACGGACGAAATGTCAAACGAAAATATTTACTTTGAAATGAGCAACAGATTATCAAGTTGACGTCACAAATTTCATCAAATTATGAATTAAAACTTTTTTAAAACATGTTTTATTATATTTTTCTATATGAAGATGGAAACTATAGAAAAAATCTGATGTGGCCAACAAAAAACCTCCCGCTATTTAATTTTTATTAATTTAAATACATACCTACGTATTTACTAACGCTGCAAACTGTTCCATTGCAGAAAACTATTGCTTTATTTACTATTTTCTTTTTAAAATGTCACTATTATTAATTTGAAGTGATTAGTTTTTTGACAGTGACATTTCCTGTCAGTTACATTCATTTGAAATATGTGTAACAAAAGAATTGTGTTTATCTAATAAAAAAAATCTGTTGTGGCCAGCACAAGACCTCTCGCCATTTCCATATTAGGCTATATATGTATTGTATTGCACTTCGCTTTCGAACCGTCGTTTTATAACAAAATATTATAGAACATTACCCAAATATTGTTTTTTATTATATTTAACATGTCTTCTGCACACATATAATTCTTATTATATCTATTTTTCATTGTATGAGGAAGTTTCTAAATATCAGAGATTGTTCCAATTCATTAACCAGATTGGCGGTATTTCTGATGGATATATGCATTTTACCACAATTTTACCTATAATTTCAAATATTTAATTAATAAAACAATAAGAAAAATTAAATATACTTTCCAGTAAAAGCTATCAGAATGTCACTAAAACTCTTGATTTTTGACACTGACATGTGTCATTTACAAATTATGTTATAAACATTGGAATTTGTCAACTGGTTTCCTTAGTGCCGTAGCCTCTGCGATTAGTTCACTCTATAAATTATAGTGTCTTTATCTCTAAATCTATACAAGATATAATAAAATTTTTAAGTGTATTAGATGGAGAATTTTATGTTCTTCAATATTTAATAAAAAAACCTCCCAAAAATTTATATTTAGAAGAATTTTTCTAAGAAACTACTACTTCCGGTTGTTCAATTGTTACCAAAACCTTTTCAGCTCTTCCCAGGGATGTCAGATTGAGGAAACTGCAGTTAAATATTTTTTAAGTCTTATAGTTTTTGAGGAATCGTGTCTACAACATCCAGACATCCAGACATACATACACACACACACACACACACACACATCCACACATCCACACACACACACACACACACACACACACACACACAGACATCATTTTAAAAATGTTATAATCGGATTCTAGGGACCTTAAATCGTGCTTATTCAAAAAAATCTGGATATGCGAATTTTAGCATGAATCCAATACCTCTCTTAGCGAGAGGTAAAAATTATTTTTAAATTTATCTGTACAATATATAGAAAAAGTATTAATGTATTCCTGTAGAAAATTCAATAATTTATATTGATCAACCGAAGTTGCTGTATTTGAAGTTTTTAACAGTTTTTCTTATAAAAACATAATAATTTTTTCGTCCATAAGGTGTTAATGAATGTCATTTTTTCTTTTACATTATGTAAAAAGTCTTTGAAAATATTCAGTTTTTATAGCTTTATTTATGCCTGATACTGTACTTGAGACCTTGAAACGTTATCGGCAGATGTTTCCGAGCAGCCAATAAAATGGCTGCTTGTGAACAGGTTTATACTTGTTACATAAAATAGACTAGCTAATTTTATATTTTATTTTTATACCAAAAACTAAATACAAGTAGTATAACTAAGTTAATGGTTGTAGTTAGATTTTAAGTTAAATTTTATTATTTTAATGTATATTATATAGGGATATTATCTTTAAAAAGTTATACTGTGTATAATAATAAGAAGAAATTTTAAAATTATCAGCTGGTATTTTATCTGTCACTTATGTTATGTTTATAATTGTAATTAAAAACTATGTATCCACAATTATCAGTGCATTTTATATGCAGTTAGTGATTCATCATTTTATTGTGCAATAATGTCAAGTTTGAGTGCTTATTTTTCTGAAAATAACCCATTTAATACCAAAGAAAAACGAAAATATGATTTTATATTCGATTTTGAGTATTCCAAATATAACATAAGTAGAAAATGCCGTTTTAATTTACGCCAAGATGAGAATTTTCATAATTTGAAGGACAAAATTGCATCATCAATTGGGAAGAGTATAAAAATAAAGTTAGAAGAATTAGAAAAAAAGGACGGAGTTGTAATGCCAGAAAATGTTGAACAAATATCACGAAAACAAATAAAATTCACTCAAAATAACAAAGAATTGGATTACAACATGAATTTTGGTGTATTTGCTAACCAAACATCCAAAACCATATTCCAAATTTTGGATAAAACATATTCAATCCTTATAAATCACCCAATCATATTCAACATTGAATTACCAACCAAAATTTTCATCAATTTTCCTTTATATCCATCAGTTTTCGATTCTTCATTAGTTGACACCAAAAATTCTGATTATTTTTGGTCTAAAAGTAAAGATAAACTAAATTGGATACAAATATCTACCGAAAATTGCTACACGCCAAATAAAAATGATTTGGGGTCGTATTTAAAGTTAAAGTGTGTGCCGAAATTCAAAAATATTGTTGGTGAAACGTTTGAAGCTATTTCCGATTGTCTGGTGGAAATTTTTTCGTTGGAATGTCCATACCAAAAAAGGACTGTGTATACCAAAAATAAACTAACTGGAAAAAAGTACGTGTTTTGAAAATTTTAAGTTTAATAAGATCCTATACAGGTGTTTCGCAATTTTGGTGCACACCTGAAGGCCGCATCTTCAATTGAGGCAAGTAATTTTTTAAAAATATCTTCTCGCCAGTAAATATTAGAGCAAAAATAGTTATTATCAGTTTTGAAGAAGACAAAATTTGCTACAACTTTCATCTAAAACATTTTTTTCTAAAACTAATAGATAGCACTTAAAATCATTAGATATTCTCAAAATTAAATACAGTTTTTGCATATAAAACGATACTGAATTTAGATTTGTATCTCTATGGCCCTTTTATCTTCCGTCACCATTAGATAAGGGAGGTATTGTCTTTAGACAAAAAAATCGGTCATGTTTTTAATGAATAAGCACGTTTTAGGGGCCCTAGGATACGATTTTACTAGTTTTACCATGATGTCTCTGTGTTTGTGTGTGTGTGTGTGTGTGTGTGTGTGTGTGTGTGTGTGTGTGTGTGTGTGTGTGTGTCTGTCTGTGTGTGTGACAAAATTTTCTCCGACGATAACTACAATTCTAAAAATTATAATTCTCATTTTTTATTTTTGTAACATTATTTGACAAAATATCGAAAAATACTTCAAGTAAAATTTATAGATTATTAAATTATGAACATATTTTATTTGAAACATTTTCCTTATCTCTTACTAGTTTTGAATTTTTTTCGTTTTTGTAGATTTCCGGTATTATCTGACAAAATATCGAAAAATACTTCAAATAAAATTTATAGATTATTAAATTCTAAATATTTTTTATTTGAAACATTTTATTGTATCTCTAACCAGTTTTAATTAAAATAAAAATTGTGACTACACGTTCGAATTGAAAACTTTTATTTATTGTAATATTTCATAATCATCATAACTATCTTATGTTTCATGTGTATTTAATATTTTAATTACTATAAAAATTGCATCTATATGAATAGCTAATTATATTTTGGTTATAATTAGTCAACCAGAAGTTCCTTTATTTGAAATTCTTAACAGTTTTTCTTGAAAAAACGCAGTTAAATATCATTTTTTGGCATTTGTGATTATCAATATGAAAGAATATCTTATTCTCTATACGGTTTGATTATACATTTTCCTTCATATTCAATAAATATAGAGTTAAAATCTAACGATTTTAAGCATTGTAACTCGCTATCTATTGACTATAAAAAAATCTATATCATACGTGTAAGGAATTTTATCTTAACAAAACTGATAACTATATTTGCTTTAAAACTTATTGGTGAGGAGATATTTTAAAAAAATTGATTATTTGCTTCATTTTTCCAAAATGGCGGTGCTTTCGGGAGTGAACCAAAGGCGAAATCTTGGGCATCAAATATAAAACATATTCAAAAATCAAAAATATATCTATTATTAATATACTTTAAAATTTTTTGTATAAATTTACAATGAAAGTAAATTTATTCTGCTCTTTATAAAATCGGGGGTTAAACATTTTATATAATGTTGAAATATAATTTTTCATTAGTTTTAGAGTAATTTCTTACAATATATTATCAGATAACTATGTTAAAGATGACAAATTTGTATATTGTGATACAGAGGCGTTGAAAATAGATTACAGAAAACAACTTATTTTAAAAGAATTAACTGGTAATTATTTTATTATAATTATTAAATGGATATACCGAATACACTATATGCATATATATTTTAGATTATAACGCTGATATAATATGCCTTCAAGAAACCGATTACAAAGTTTACAAAAACTTTCTCCGTGGGGAAATGACCAAATTAGGGTATAAAAATTTCTACGACCCTAAAATGGGCAAAGGCGAAGGATTATCATTATTTTATCTTCCATCAAAATTTTCGTAAATAAAACTTTATATTTTGACATTGACAATAAAATAATATTTATTTTTTATAGATATATTCAAAAGAAAAATATTGTTATTGGCAAAGAAATTCAAGAAAATAAAAATATGGGAAACTTGTGGAGAAAAATAAAACAAAATGAGATCGTTGCTGACAAACTTACTGACCAAAACACTGTTTTACAAGTAGTTATACTTCAATCGAAAAAATATGAGAAAGAAATGTTGTTAGTAGCAAATACACATTTGTATTTTCATCCAGACGCTGCTCACATAAGATTGTTACAAGCTGGTATATGTGCCTTTTATATACAAGGCATCATACATCGTATGGTAAGTCATTTTTTTATTTTTGTAGATTTTCGGTATTACTTGACAAAATATTGAAAAATTCTTCAAGTAAAATTTATAGATTATTAAATTCTAAACATTTTTTATTTGAAACATTTTCTTTATATCTTACTAGTTTTGATTTTTTTTGTTTTTGTAGATTTCTGGTATTATTTGACAAAATATCGAAAAATACTTGAAATAAAATTTATAGATTATTGAATTTTGAACATTTTTTATTTGAAACATTTTTATGTATCTCATCAGTTTTGATTAAAAAAATTGTGACCACATGTCCTGTGGTGCACTCTCCACGCCGGCAATGAGTGCCCATGAGGTGACGCCTGGTAAGGGCCCGCACGGTACAAATGCCATCATTACCGATATCTGTGAACTGGCACACCCAGAAATGGGTAATATGCAAATAATGACATAAACATCATAACAATTATCTTATGTTTCATGTGTACTTGAAATTTTAATTACTATAAAAATTGCTGTATTGTTTGACAAAACACCAAAAAATTCTTCAAGTAAAATTTATAGATTATTAAATTCAGAATATTTTTTATTTGAAACATTATTTTCTACGAAGTACCATTTTTGAACAATATTAAATTTTCATTTTAACTAAATTTTATTTAACTTTAACTCAAAATTTAGAAGAGATATGGAAAAAATGTTCAAATAAAATTTTTAGAGAATTAAATTTTGAACAACTTTTATTTGAAACATTATTTTCTACGAAGTGCCATATTTGAATAATATCTTTTTTAGCAAAGTGACTGCCGTATTTCTGTAATTTTTTGTGGCGATTTCAACAGTCATCCGGAATCAGATGTATTTAAATTTTTTACTGAAGGCGGTGTCACCAAAAATGCTGAAGATTGGAAAAAAAGTAATAAATTTAAAAATTGTAGAGTTCATATTTAATAATTATTTTTGTAGATGAAAACGAAATTGTTAAGAATATAAATTTAACATGTAATCAAAAATTAAGAAGTGCTTATGGAAAACCAAAGTTTACAAACTATACTGACGATTTTAAAGAATGTTTGGATTATATTTTTTACGATGAAAATAATTTAATTTTAAAACAAATTGTGCCTTTGTTAGAAGAAGATGACTTGAAGAGACATACAGCTCTGCCAAGCGTTGTTGTGCCTTCGGATCATGTAGCATTAGTCTGTGATTTTCAATTTAAATAAATAAATATTTTATTTTTTTAAATCATTTATTTTTTACAAAGTATAACCATAATCCTGTAACCATTTTAAGCCTTTTATACTGTCAACTTCAGGTTTGTATTCCAAACCCACATAATCATTATAACCTAAATTTTCTAATTGTTTTAATACATTTTTATAATTTATTTCTCCAAAAGTATCAGGTTCGTTGCGATTTGGTACTTGGGCAATTTGTATATGCCCAATATAAGGTAGGTACTCTTGTATATTTCTATATAAGTTTCCTGAAATTTGTTGTAAATGAAATATGTCTAACATTAATTGTAAATTAGGGCTGTTTATTTTTTTTATTATATCCAAAGCTGAAAAAATAGTCAATTTAAGTGGTAAAATTAAAATATTGTAAAAATATTGCAGCTTATCAAAAAAAAATCTGATGTGGCCAACACAAAACCTCCCGCTATTTAATTTTTACATACATGAAATCACGCGTTTCCCACTTAGTGGGTTAGCAAAAACCCGGAAACAATAGCAACAATAAGAAAAGGGATAAGAGTAAGAGCTCAGCTGACTCACTTCACTCTTTAACAACATTCTTCTTTCGCCTTATCCACAATCATCATAGCATTCATACATAAGAACATATTAAAGTGACCGATTTTCGGTAGCGAATAACCGCATCCGGACACACATTCCTATCCATTTTAATTAATTTAAATACATACTTACGTATTTACTAACGCTGCAAACTGTTCCATTGCATAAAACTATTGATTTATTTACTATTTTCTTTTTAAAATGTCACTATTATTAATTTGAAGTGATTAGTTTTTTGACAGTGACATTTACTGTCAGTTACATTCATTTGAAATATGAACTGTGTAACAAAGAAATTGTGTTATCTTAGGCTTCGGGACTAATAAAAAAGTTATTTTTAAATTTATCTGCAAAATATATAGAAAAAGTATTAATGTATTCCTGTAGAAAATTCAAGACATAAAATGCGAAAAAATGGCATTTAATTATATTTTTTGAAGAAAAACCATTATGAGCTTCAGGTAAAGTGCCATTTCCGGTTATCCGATTTACACCAAAATCTAATGGCTTCTTTTCATATTAGAATAGGATAGAAATACAAGGTTTCAGAATTTTCTGAATGATAGTATTTGAGTTAGAGCGAAGACAAAATCCCTACACATACACACACACATACATACACACACATATACAGACATCGTGAAAATGTTAAAATTTGATTTTTAGCACGATCCCTATACCTCCCTTACCAAGGGTAGCGGGAGGTAAAAATGCGTGATCCCACTTCTGATTTTTTTGTTGTTAGTTATGACAATAAGTAAATACAATACCTGTATCGTATGAATTCATAAAATAATTAGGTACCGAATACTTATTAATAGGTTCTATGAGCCCTATAATATTTTCTTGTCTTAAGCGATTTTCGGCAAATGTCAAATTATTTTTATAAGTTTTATAATTATCTTC
Source organism: Ophonus ardosiacus (assembly GCA_943142095.1). NCBI lineage: Eukaryota > Metazoa > Arthropoda > Insecta > Coleoptera > Carabidae > Ophonus > Ophonus ardosiacus. Next base: position 4,418,818 of record OW964840.1, read on the forward strand.
ATTTCTATTTTCAACTTTTCCTGACATAATATGGATTCTGAAATTAGTATCTTTAGTAAATTCTAGTTTTAACAAATTGTTCATTTTAAATGGGCCACCATTGTTATCATGAGAACTACAAAGAAAATCTGATGTGGCCAGCACATTACCTTTCGTCAATTCTATGTATTTTGTACAAATCTCATACCAAAAGTTCTTTGGAAAAGATTCTATATATCCAGTAAAATTGTAACACGAACAACACTATGAAAATTGTACTTGACACTGACACTGACTTCTTTAAAAAATCTTCTAAATTTTATTTTTTTGAAATTTGTATAATTACAAATATTAAATACATTGAACTTGTTTATTATATCTTCTATACATTTAGAGATAGAGACTCATAAATATATAAAATAATCCGTTACAATCAAATAATGTTACTACCAAGTTTATATCTCTACTCATTTTTGAATTATTGCCCCAAAAGTCAATATACCCCATATTTAGATAAAAACTTCAAAATTTTCAAAAATCTAATTTGTATGTACCTAGATACTTCTCAATGCGCTGATTCCAAATTTTGAAACCGCAGGTCGATATCTCGTTTCGTTCTCGAGATATTTACATTCAAAGTTTTGCTCAAAACTGCCCATTTTTGGGAAATAACCCAAAAATGGGTCGAGATATGAATTTGGCGACAGCACCATTCGATTCTACGGGCAAAATTACATAAGCACACCAATTTTCATAGTTTTTGTCCAACCGGTTCATTTTTTATGAATAAAAGTTTGAAAATGGCCAAAATCAAAAAAAATCGTAAGGGGTACCCCTTAAGATTTTTTCAAATTTTGGCCAATTTCAGTTAGAGATTGTATGCGGTGTTCAAAAAATATGAAAATTGGTACACTTATGTAATTTTGTCCGTAGAATCGAATGGTGATGTCGCCAAATTCATATCTCGACCCATTTTTGGGTTAATACCCAAAAATGGGCAGTTTTGAGCAAAACTTTGAATGTAAATATCTCGAGAATGAAAAGAGATATCGACCTGCGGTTTCAAAATCTGGAATCAGCGCATTGAGAAGTATCTAGGTACATACAAATTAGATTTTTTAAAATTTTGAAGCTTTTATCTAAATGTGGGGTATATTGACTTTTGAGGCAATAATTCAAAAATGGGTAGATATATAAACTTGGTAGTAACATTAGACAATGTTACGTAAGTGTACGCATTTTTAGAGTATCTAGTACATTACTGAAGGCTTTTTCTGGGAAGTACATTTAATATTTCTTATTTTATTATTAATTAAATATTTAAAATTATAGGTACATATATACACATGAGAAATACCGCCAAACTTGTCAATAAATTTGAAGAATCTCGAACATTTAGAAGAATAGGAGAAAACTTATTATAGAATGAATTAAAAAATATAAAAATATATTAATAATAATTAGAATTTTTGTGTATGTACCTACAAGAAATGTTAAACACAATATATACTTATATAGCCTAATATGGAAATGGCGAGAGGTCTTGTGCTAGCCACAACAGATTTTTTACTCAATTAGAGTGTCATGAAAGAAGTACATAAAGATTTTATTCGCTTTCTCCAATCATTAAGGCCCATTAAAACTGAACATCTCATATACTTACCTTCCGCAGTTCAGAGCTTTCGCGTACTGTATAGTTTTTTCCAAATCATCTCTGAACTCATTTTCTTTATTTATAAGGGCGCAATGGCCTAATTCACCTTTTGAAATATCTCCTAAAAAAATCCGTGACCGAGAATTGAAAATAAATATAATTTTTACAAACCTGTATATATATTTATCAAAACCTGGTTAATTCCAGCATTTTCTTTAGCTTTGACCACTTCGTCTACCGAAAAACCTAATGGAAAACCACTTTCTACATATTTAAAACCAGAAATTTTTGCTTGGTTATAACGCTGGAGAAATTGAAATTCGTTATACATAAAACTTAAGTTGGCACAAAATTTCATTTTGTTCATAAATATACTTGTATTACAAAGTAAAGATATTTTTAGAAATAATTTGTTTTCAATTATACTTCTATTAGACGTTTAACCTACTTATCTTAAAAGTACTGATAATGATATTTGCTTTTAATTGGTTATAAGTGTTTCAATTTTTTATATTATTTTCTTTTTTTTTCAAAATATGTTACATGATACATATAATATTAAAAATATTATTCAATAATGTTTTATATAAATTATTTCATATGATTCTTTCGAAAATATAAAAAATGTATTTATTTTTAATTTTAGGAGAGTTGGTCTGCCATTTTCAACAACTTTTGTTTATTTTTCTTATTAATTTAACAGTTATTTAGGCGCCAAAATTCAAATATCAAGTGTACAATTGAATTTTAGGAAAAATAGCTAAAACCCAAAATATTTAATATTTTTTTAATCTAGAATGAAAAGCATATGTAATATATATAAAAAATCTGTTGTGGCCAGCACAATACCTCTCGCCCTTTCCATTTTATGTTATATAAGTATAAAATATTGTTTTTTATTGTATTTAACATGTTTTCTGCACACATACAATTCTAATTATATCTATTTTTCATTGTATGAGGATGTTCCTAAATGTCAGAGATTCTTCCAATTCATTAACAAGATTGGCGGTATTTCTTATGGATATATGCATTTTACCTATAATTTTATATATTTAATTAATAAAACAATAAGAAAGATTAAATGTACTTCCCAGAAAAAGCATTCAGAATGTCACTAAAACTGTTGATTTTTGACACTGACATGTGTCATTTACAAACTATGTTATAAACATTGCGAGTAGATTATTTTATATATTATAGTGCCTTTATCTCTAAATCTATACAAGATATAATAAAAATTTTAAGTATATTAGATGGAGAATTTTATGGTCTTCAATATTTGTAATAACAAAAATTTCCAAAAAATTATATTTAGAAGATTTTTTTAATGAAACAATTACTTCCGGTTGTTCAATTGTTACCAAAATATAATCAGCTCTTCCCAGGAATGTCAGATTGAGGAAACTACAGTTAAATATTTTTTTAAGTCTTATAGTATTTGAGAAACCGTGGTTCCAACATACACACACACACACACACACACACACATACATACATACAGACATCATCGTAAAAATGTTATAATCGGATTCTAGGGACTTTAAAACATGTTTATTGATGAAAAAATTGCAACAAATAATATTGTTTAAACTTTATTATTGCATATTAAATATTTCTATAATAACAATATATTCTATTAAAATACTATGACTAAATACTTAATTAGAATTAGAAAAATACTGATATTTTAACATAGTACAAAAATAACTAAAATATCTTAACTAAAAAAATACTTATAAAGATATTTATATATTGTAAGAAAACAAAATAAATTTAAGAGACAATATATAACATAATTGTATCGTATAGGTCTTATGTACTCGTTTTTACGTAATAATACATTGTGCAAAATTTTGTACTTTGTGCAACAATATTGGTGCAAAATTTTATTCGTCAATAATGTACAAAATTTACACCAAAAGTCGTGCACAAAACAACACAAAATATAAAATTGTTATTGCGCAAACTATCCATTTGTGCAATTATTCGGCACAAAATTCGTTATGCACAAAATTTTGCACCTCAAAAATTGTACACTAAACTCAAAATTAACAGATTTAAATGTACAAAATTTTGCACAAAATTAAAAAATCTATTCTTTTCTTATTATGTACATAATTATACCGGGTTATTAAAAAACGAATCCTTTTTAAAACTCCAAAACTACGGAGTATGTACATTATAAATTTGGATGTCAAATTTCGAAAATCGGTATTCACTTTTCTAAAAAATGTTTGAGATTTAATGTTTCAATGAACTCCGAAGGATGCACAAAATTTTGTGCAAAAACACAAAATTAAAAATTCGTTATTACGCAAAATTATTCGGCACAAAATCCATCTGTGTGTCATATGTCTTTTGAGGGCAATTTTTCCGGAGTTATACAGGGTGTCTCAATTAGCTTGCTCACCATTGGTAACATTTTTATTTGAAGAGATACGAGGTTGGTTAAATTAGCAAAATTGTGCCATTTTATATTAGAAAATTGGTCATGTAGACAAAATAAAAATTGTGTCAGCGGTTCTCAAAATTTGAGACAAAATATATATTTTTTAAATGGAACCATATATTTTTTATTATCTTATTTGAAAGAGTATTTTTTTCTCTTTCCAATAAGGTAATGTTGTTTATGTACAATTTTTTCAAATAAACGAGTTATTTACGGTTAAAAATTAAAATTTTATAAACTGTTTTATTAGTTTATTTAGCCAAGTAAGCCATGGAAACAATTGATTCTTTGTTTGTTTGACTTTTAATAATTTCTCCCGTAAAGTTCTCTGTGTTTAATAATGTTTAAAAACTTTACAAATGAAGAAAAGTTAGATATGATCGTGCTATATGGAAAGTTATATCTAGACACCAGTTACGTAGAACGGTCGGCTCTCTTTCCAAAAGAGCTGAAATGTGCGAAAGATATAATGGCTTTCAATTTGAATATTTTCTTTAATTGTTTTGTTATTACTGTAAATAATTCGTTTATTTGAAAAAATTGTACATAAACAACATTAGCTTATTGGAAAGAGAAAAAAATACTCTTTCCAATAAGATAATAAAAAATATATAGTTCCATTTAAAAAATATATATTCTGTAGCAAATTTTGGGAACTGCTGACACAATTTTTATTTTGTCTATATGACCAATTTTCTAATATAAAATGGCACAATTTTGCTCATTTAACCAACCTCGTATCTCTTCAAATAAAAAAGTTACCAATAGTGAGCAAGCTTATTGAGACACCCTGTAGAGTTTCAAATAGGAGCACAAAATTCATCCTTTCGTTACTGTCTCATAATGTTTTTGAGGGCTTTTTTCCGGAGTTATGGAGTTTCAAATAGGAGCACAAATTTTGTGCAAAAACACAAAATTAATGTTTCATTAGTGTGTGTCATAATACGAGGTGTGGCAATTAAAAAACGAGATTTATTTTTTTCCGGCTTCCCTGTAAATTTGGCAACATTGCAGGCTATGTCATATTAATTTGTCATCTTCCCACCATCCACTGTTAAAATTTCAAGATAATTAGGCAAACCGTTCGGCAGTAGCCTTTGATTGAAGTTAACTACTTTCTCGTACTCCGCCGGAATTATAAAATTCTGTGTAAAACTTAAAAAATCAGAAATAGAAATGTACGAATTGTTGAAGAATGTTTATGGTGATGAGGGTCTATCTAGTACTCAAGTTTTCGAGCAGTTTAGAAGATTTAAAGAAGGAAGAAAAGAGATCGGAGACGATTAGCGCCTCGACCGTGCACTGACATTGTTTTTTTCAAAATGCGAGTGATTGTTCACATGGAGGGGCATTTCGTTAACCAAGAAGGTTTTGATAACCCTTCATGCACGGGTAGGAAGAAAAAAGTATTTATTCTACATTTAAAGACATCTTCAATTATTTAAAGACGTCAAAAATTTAATTTTAGATATCCTTAATTATTAAAAGACATCAAAAATTGAATTATGGACATCTTTAAATAATTAAGGACGTCTAAAATTAATTTCAGACATCCTTAAATAATTTAGGATGTCATAAATTGAATATTAGATATCCAGAATTGACTAAAGGATATCAAAAATACATTTATAGATATCAAAAATTAAATTTTAGACATCTTAAAATGGCATTGAATTTTCGACATCAAAAAGTAAATTTAACATGTCCAGAATTCAATTTTGGATATCTGTATTTGAATTTTTGATATTTTTAATTCCATTTTTGATATCCTTAATTTAATTCTAGATATCCTTAAATGAATTCTTGATATCAAGAATTTGAATTTTTGACATCGTAAATTAATTTTGGATATCAAGAATTGAATTATGGATATCACTCTCCATAAACAACATGTCCAGAATTCGAATTTTTGATGTATTAAATTAATTTTGGATATCAAGAATTCAATTTGTTTGCATTCTGATCAATCATAAGGCAGAATCTAAACCAACGCTATCATGATTTCGCTGAGGAAATCTGATTTACCGACACAAAGTAATTCAGTCACTTTAAACTAGATGGCACACCGAATTCTTGATATGAAAATTCGAATTCTGGACATGTTATTTACGGAGATGTGATATCCACAATTCAATTCTTGATATCAAAAATTAATTTAGGACGTTAAAAATTCGAATTTTGGACATGCTATTTACGGAGATGTGATATCCAGAATTGAATTTTTGATATCCAAAATTCAGTTTTTGATATCTTTAATTCAATTTTTGATATCCTTAATTTAATTCTTGATATCCTTAATTCAATTCTTGATAGATAAAAAAGAATTTTTGATATCTATAAATATTTGAATTTAAGACGTCTTTAAAACAATTTTAGATATCAAAAAATATTATAAGAACATCCAAAAATAAATTAAAGACGTCTTTATTTCATTTAATGACGTCTTTAAATAATTTAACATATCTTTAAATATAGAATAAATATTAAAACAGAGTTGCATAAAAAGGGCTGAAATGTGATGGATTCCCGGAGCAAAACGTCCGGTACGACATTTTCGATCACATAAAAAATCACCTTGTTACATCACCCGTACTCACTTTTATTCCCAAATTGTAATTCTGCGTTAAAAGGCACCAAATTAGGGGCCGAGATGTGGTTATAGAAAAGCGGCAGGGCTTAACAAAAAAGGCCTGCAGGCATTGCTTCCAACAATAGAATATTCGCATATTTAATTGCCACACCTCGTATAACTTTTTCGGAGTTATGGAAATAGCACAAATTTTGTGCAAAAACACAAAATTAAAAATCTACACAAAATTATTCGGCACAAAATCCATCCTCTCGTTACTGTGCCTCATAATATGTCTTTTAAGGGCAAACTTTTTCGTGAACCCTTTATTACATTGCGGGCACATATGCGGTTTTTGGTCTGTGTGTGTCAAAATGTGTGTATCTAGTGTACTTTTTTCCGCAAAAGATTTACCACACATTGAACACAAATGTGGTCGTTCGCCGGTATGCGTAGATAGATGTCGTTTCAAATGGGGTCTTTGCGTGAAAGATTTCGAACAGTAGGTACACTTGAAGGGCCGTTCGCCTGTATGGGACAGTATATGATTTTTATAGGACAGTAGATGTATGTAACTTTTGCCACACTGTTGGCAATGGTGGAGTTTTTCTCCGGTGTGTGTCATTATGTGCAACTTCAAATCGCTTTTTCTAGCAAAACACTTTTGACATTGAGAACATTTGTGCCTTCTTTCGCCAGTATGAGTCAACATATGTAACTGTAAGTTACCTTTTTGAATAAATTTTTTGCTGCACAAACTACAAGCGTGTCTCTTTTCTCCGGTATGTGTAGCTATGTGATTATTTAAAGCCGAGAGGGTTATAAAACTTTTTGAGCACAAAACACAACTATGGTGCCGTTCGTTTGTATGTATCATGTTATGCCTATTCAAGGCTGATTTTGTGACGAAGCCTTTGTTACAATGGGTACAAACATGCGGTCGTTGCCCTGTGTGAGTTAACAAATGGTTTTCTAGGACTGTTTTTTCTGTAAATGTTTTGCTGCAAATGTTACAGGAAAAAGGGCGTAGACCGCTATGAACCATCGCGTGTCGCTTAAGAGCAGATTTCGTTATAAATTTTTTGTTACATTCGTCACAACTATGTGGTTTTAACCCTGTATGGGTTAAAATGTGTTTGTCCATATTAGACTTTTCGGCGAATTTTTTACCACAATAACTACATTGGTGCGGTTTAATTCCATTGTGTAATGAAATATGTTTTTCTAAAGTGGATTTTTCGGAAAAACTTTTTTGGCACAAATTACAATGATGTAGTTTTTGACCTGTATGTGTTAAAAGATGTTTGTGTAATGTTCTTTTTAAAGTAAATGATTTATTGCACAAATTACATGTATGGTTACGGATTTTTGTGTGAGTTAACATGTGATCTTTTAAGGTAGTTAATTGTATGAAACTTTTATTACAAGTTGAACAAACATGTGGTCGTTCGCCTGTGTGCGTCATACAGTGCCTTTTTAAATCTGAAATTCTTACAAAATATTTATTACATATCGTACACATCTTTTGTTTTGTGTCAATTACATCTTCACATTTTTTTGTGCCAATTTTGTGCGTGTTTAAATGACTAGCCAATAAAATTTTTTTTGCATATTTAGCGTTGCACAAATGACATTTATAAATTTCTTTTTCAACAATATCTTGTGACTCATCTGTACTATCGATATTAGTCAAAGTTTCTCCGTGAAATTCGTCTTTAATTAAATCATTTGTTGTGGTCTGTGCATCACTTTTCAAAACAGGCATTATTTGTGGTGTATATGTATCGCAAATATCATTTTTTTCGATTTGACAGTCAGTGAAATACGTCAAACTTTCTTGTTCTTTTTCGAAATATTGTCGAAAACTGGTTTCGACTTGTTCTGGCTTGTCGATAATTGGTTCGAGTTGATTTATTGTTGGAACTGGTTGAGGTTGGCTTCCTTTAAAATGGTTTATATATGTTTTCAAACGATCACTGTTTTTCAAACATGTTTTTCTAAATTCATAACTTATGTTCAAGTTTCGACAACAAGGGCCACAAATAAATATTGGAATTTCGGTGTCTATCCAATCCTAGAAATAATATTTAATATATTTTTTAAAAAAATGGCTCAAGAAAATAAAAAGAAAAATTAAATTTTAGGAGCAAAACAAATATAAAACATAATAACCCTGTGTTTGTGTTATATCTCGAAAATTTACGGACAAAAAAAAATATTAGGTACGCCACTGGTTAGTTAATAAAAATATCTATCTTTTGTATTTGAAACGTTTTTCTCAATTACTAATAATTTAGAAGTTATTTGAAAAAGAAAAAAATCAACAATATTCAGTTTTTCGTCATTATCTAGTGCCCTATGAGAATTTTTGGAAAAATAAAAGCACATCTGAGATGGCCTCCTAAAGGCGCATAAAAAGTTCCATTTAACCGACATCGTATCTCTTATAGTTCTCGAGATCCCAATGGTGGCACCTCTAAATGGGACACACTGTATATATATATATATATATATATATATATATATATATATATATATAGGGTGTATATATATTGAATATTTAATACTGTATATATATATATATATATATACAGGGTGTCTCAATAAGCTTGCTCACTATTGGAAACTTTTTTATTTGAAGAGATACGACGTTTGTTAAATTAGCAAAATTGTGCCATTTTATATTAGAAAATTGGTCATGTAGACAAAATAAAAATTGTGTCAGCGGTTCTCAAAATTTTAAATGGAACCATATATTTTTTATTATCTCATTGGAAAGAGTATTTTTTTCTCTTTCCAATAAGGTAATGTTGTTTATGTACAATTTTTTCAAATAAACGAGTTATTCACGTTTAAAGATAAAAATTATCTTTTATTAGTTTAGGTCAAGTAAACTATGGAAACAATTGTCTTTTATAAAATTATTATTTTATTAATTTATTTTACAGTAATAACAAAACAAAGAAAATATTCAAATTGAAAGCCATTATTTCTTTCGCACATTTAAAGTCTTTTGGAAAAAGAGCCGACCGTTCTACGTAACTGGTGTCTAGATATAACTTTCCATATAGCACGATCATATCTAACTTTTCTTCATTTGTAAAGTTATTAAACATTATTAAACACAGTGAACTTTACGGGATAAATTATTAAACGTCAAACAAACAAAGAATCAATTGTTTCCATGGCTTACTTGACCAAAAAAACTAATAAAATAGTTCACAAAATTTAAATTTTTAACCGTAAATAACTCGTTTATTTGAAAAAATTGTACATAAACAACATTATCTTATTGGAAAGTATTTTTTTCTCATATATGGTTCCATTTAAAAAATATATATATTGTCCCAAATTTTGAGAACCGCTGACACAAATTTTATTTTGTCTACATGACCAATTTTCTAATATAAAATGGCACAATTTTGCTCATTTAACCAATCTCGTATCTTTTTAAATAAAAAAAGTTACCAATAGTGAGCAAGCTTATTGAGACACCCTGTATATATATCAACACTAATTTCAGAACCTCTTTTCAATTTCTTTAGCTCAAGAAATAATTGTTTTAAAGTATTTTTCTTCATCCCTAAACGTTTGATTCAATTTTTGACAGATAGAATTTTGTCTCAATACTATCACAAAAATGGACAAAAATATCTAAAAACTAATATCAAAAAGAAATAGAATACGACTAAAAACCTAGCTATAAAAATATTAATTTACCAAAAACTTGCAGTTACAAATCTAGTTTTATAATAATGAAGTCAAAAACTTTCCTATTAATAACTATATTTTTATAAATTGTAATACTTACGATTCCAAATTGACAAAATTTAAGTTTTTCAATAAGTTGAATATTGTCAATATCTGTATTTTTTAAGCTGTATAATTCCTCTCCTTCATTTAAACATATACAGCAAAACGACGATAAATAGAACATCTTGTCTATGAATACTGACAGTTAAAATAAGTCTCCTTTAAGTATAAACTTAGTTATTTAAGTATAACTACAGTTAGAATAACTATTTCATTATCCTGTGTATTTGTTTACTGTATATATTGTTATTATATGTAATAAAAGTGTAAATATATATTATATACTTTGTGACAGAATACACAACAAATATACTTGAAGATAGCTGTTATATGCTTGTAAGAAGAAGAAGTTTGACAGTGGCGTAGAATAAGCTAGGATATTGGGGGAGGGACCCTTAAAAATAATTTTGTAGTTTTGAAATTATATATTTGGACACATGTATTGTTTTGTAACATTAATGACTAGTTTAATACTGACTTATTATTATTAATATGTATATATTTTTTAAATAAATAAATAAAATATATGTATGTTATATGTCTATGATAAATATACAGGGTGTTCAATTTAAAGTTAAAAACGATTAAAAGTCTTTTTAGCTCTTATAGTTTTTGAGATAGCAACGGTGGCCCATTTAAAATGAACACACCCTGTATAGTGTGTTCAAACAGTGTTGAACACACTGTACCTAAACCTACTTATGAATAGAATATTATTAATATTAATATTATTTTGTGTTACTACTAATAATTATTAATATACTTCAAAAAATAATAAAAATATTATATATTTCATCAAAATTCAAAAATATATAAAAATTAAAAAGTAAAAACAAACTTCATATTTATTTGACTCGAAAACTAAAAAAGATATCGACTTGCTGTTTGAAAATTAGAAATCAGTGGACTTTTTTTTTATATATGTACCAATTTTCATAATTTTATACCAAAAAATACGTTCAGAATTTTAAAAAATTATATATTGCTAATTGTCAAATTTAAAAAAAAAATCAGTTTTATTTGGCAATAACTCAAAAACTTGAAGAGATATCAACTTGCAGTTTGAATATTTAAAATCTACAGACTTTCTTTTATATATGTACCAATTTTCACAATTTTATTCCAAAAATTGACTTCAAAATTTTAAAAAAATATATAAAACTCACAAACTGTCAAATTTTGAAAAAACAAACATGATTTTTGTCTAGCAATAACTCAAAAACTAATGGAGATATTAACTTGTGGTATGAAAATTTGGAATCTTTGATCTTTCTTTTATATATGTACCAATTTTCACAATTTTATTCCAAAAATTGACATCAAAATTTTAAAAAATATATAAAACTCACAAACTGTCAAATTTGGAAAAACAAACTTCATTTTTGTTTAATAATAACTCAAAAACTAATAGAGATGTCAACTTGCGGTTAGAAAATTTGAAAAGTTTGATCTTTCTTTTATATATGTATCAATTTTCACAATTTTATTCCAAAAATTAACATCAAAATTTTAAAAAATATATAAAACTCACAAACTGTCAAATTTTGAAGAAAAAACTTAATTTTTGTTTAACAATAACTCATAAACTAATAGAGATATCAACTTGTGGTTAGAAATTTTGGAAAGTCTGATCTTTCTTTTATATATGTACCAATTTTCACAAATTTATTCCAAAAATGAACATCAAAATTTTAAAAAATATATAAAACTCACAAACTGTCAAATTTTGAAAAAAAAATTCATTTTGTTTAACAATAACTCAAAAACTAAAAGAGATATCAACTTGTGGTTAGAAAATTTTGAATCTTTGATCTTTCTTTTATATATGTACCAATTTTCACAATTTTATTCCAAAAATTGACATCAAAATTTTAAAAAATATATAAAACTCACAAACTGTCAAATTTTGAAAAAACAAACTTGATTTTTGTTTAACAATAACTCAAAAACTAATAGAGATATCAACTTGTGGTTAGAAAATTTGGAATCTTTGATCTTTCTTTTATATATGTACCAATTTTCACAATTTTATTGCAAAAATTGACATCAAAATTTTAAAAACTATATAACACTCACAGACTGTCAGATTTTGAAGAAACAAACTTCATTTTCGTTTAACAATAACTCAAAAACTAAAAGAGATATCAACTTGTGGTTAGAAAATTTGGAATCCTTGGACTTTCTTTTATATATGTACCAATTTTCAAAATTCTATTTCAAAAACAATTTTCTAAATTTAAAAAATTATAAAAATTGACAACTAATTTTTGCTAGACAATAAATTAATTCTACGAATAAAATTTTGACTTTAAAAATATGAAAACGAAAAAAAAATGTACATCTAACTAAGTGTGCTTAATCTAACTTAATCTAACTATGAAAATTTAGACTTTATTTTTAAAGTCTACAAATTTTCGTACTCTATTTCCGCCAGTAAAGAGCCTTTAACTAGACCTTAAAATCTAACTTACATTTAACTAAGCATTACTTAAATTATTTTACTTATAACTACACTTAAATATACCTAACTATGTTTTATAATAAAATTAAATGAATATATTTATATCTTAATAACTAGTTATTAAATCTAACTAATTTTAGCTTAATTTAACTTAAAAAATAACTATGAAAATTGGTTTTTACAACCATATTTTCTCACCCCTTTGCGTAAAGTACGGAGTCCTGTTTTTAAGATATTAACTAAGTTTGACATTTAACTAAGCACTAACATATAACTGTCATATACTACAGAAGTTATGAATAGAACACAAAAAACTTAGTTAGAAATTTACATGCATCTATATACATTAAGTACACACACATACACTATAAATATAATAGTTAGTTATTTAGTTATAAGTTAGTTATATATATTTTTAGGTTAAGTATAGTTAAAAATGAACACTCAATAAATATTTAACATTTATTACACACATATTTAGTTAAATTGAATCGTCTAGTTTCAAAAACGTCAGTATATATATATATATATACAGTGTCTCAGGACGAGCTTACGCTATTTATATTTTAAATACTATTTAATATAATTTAACGAAATTTGGTATCTAGGGGTTATCCAACATGCCCGTTTCAACTAAAATATTTTCAAAGCAGTAGCACTTCCGGTTTGACCGGAAATTGACCTCAACTTTCTTATTTTAAATGGAATACGCTATATTTTATTTTACCATTGAATGCAGCGGAAAATTTTACATATGAAGCAATAAAAACATTTTACTTATGATCAACTACTTCCGGCGTTATTCAACTTTTTTTGATTTTTTGTCTGAAATCCGGCACATTTTCAAAACTCTGTATATTGGGAACGAGATCGAATTTTTATAATCTGAAAAAAGCCTTTTATAAAGGAGACTTTAAGCTATATTATCCATAGAAGAATCCTCGATTATTTATAAAAATGTGACGGGTACGTTACACCAAAATTACAGTTGATAAAATTCAAAAAACACAATTTTTTTAAATGGAATCCCCCTTTTTTATTTCATAAATACGGCAAAAAATAATGGTACTTTATGTAACATGTCCTATGTTGAAAGTTGATAGAATTTCAGTAAATTAGAAAAACATGTAATCTGGGAACAATTATTTTATTAATACGGATATAAACAACGGTTGACAAGATCATTATTGACCAGGCGCCTTGTATCCCTCGGGCTTCGCCCTCGGGTTACAATCTTGGCGCTGGGTCAATAATTTGGATTAGATTAGATTTGGAAACTAGACAATTCAATTTATTCTGACTATACACAGAATTTCAAATATTATAATAAGTTAGCAATACCATGTTTTTTCTTTGTTATTTTCATGTCAAATGTTAGGCTTATTTTTGGGCCTTACATATGGTGGTGGACTTGGCCTACAATGTAGTCCCCTCGATATAGTATTATTAGGACTATTAGTGTGGCTCCTAATTACACTTTCTGGAGATAAACAATTGAAATCATTTTGATTCGTTAAACTTCTTAAAGTGTGTGCCTGTTTTGGAGTAGATAAAGTTGAATTCATAGTTGGTGCCTCAAATGATTCAGGTTCAGACCTGAACACATATTTAAGCATTAAAAATGTGTTTACTATATACAGTATGGCCCAAAAAACTGGAACCATATGTGATTTTTACCTCTCGCTAAGAGAGGTATTGGATTCATGCTAAAATTCGCATGTCCAGATTTTATTGAATAAGCACGATTTAAGGGCCCTAGAATCCGATTATAACATTTTTAAAATGATGTCTCTGTGTGTGTGTATGTGTGTGTGTGGATGTGTGTGTATGTATGGATGTTGGAGGAACGATTCCTCAAAAACTATAAGACTTAAAAAATATTTAACTGCAGTTTCTTCAATCTGACATTCCTGGAAAGAGCTGAAAAGGTTTTGGTAACAATTGAACAACCGGAAGTAGTAGTTTCTTAGAAAAATTCTTCTAAATATAATTTTTTGGGAGTTTTTTTTATTAAATATTGAAGAACATAAAATTCTCCATCTAATACACTTAAAATTTTTATTATATCTTGTATAGATTTAGAGATAAAGACACTATAATTTATAGAGTTAACTAAGGAAACCAGTTGACAAATTCCAATGTTTATAACATGACACATGTCATTGTCAAATATCAACAGTTTTAGTGACATTCTGATAGCTTTTTCTGGGAAGTATATTTAATTTTTCTTATTGTTTTATTAATTAAATATTTGAAATTATAGGTAAAATTGTGGTAAAATGCATATATCCATCAGAAATACCGCCAATCTGGTTAATGAATTGGAAGAATCTCTGACATTTAAAAACTTCCTCATACAATGAAAAATAGATATAATTAGAATTATATGTATGCAGAAGACATGTTAAATACAATAAAAAACAATATTTGGGTAAAGTTCTGTAATTTTTTGTTATAAAACGACGGTTCGAAAGTGAAGTGCAATACAATACTTATATAGCCTAATATGGGAATGGCGAGAGGTATTGTGATGGCCACAATACCTTCCTTACCTAAATTTATTACTAAATGTCTGGAAAATACGGGACGCCATTTTGAAATGTTTTTAAGACAGTACGTAGTATTGTCTACCGATATTTAGCGCGCCAAACACGCTACTGTCTGAACTAAAAACATTATCCAATTAAAAAATATTTTTACTGAATTTTGATGTTTTAAACTGTCATTATTAACTCCATAGCAACAACAATAAGTAACATTTTATTTACAAGTGAATTAAACAAATTTTAAATCACTCGCACAAAATTTTATTTCACTCTGCAACAAATAATGCATTTAAAATAACATCAGGTACGAAAATAACATTCACCACAATATTTATCAGACATTAGCAGCCATTTTCATTATTTTTCACGGCACAAATGACAGACAATAAAGCTTTTTAAATAGATGACTAAATATTATAATAGTTTTTATTATTATTTCGCCAAAATTGAATAAAATATTGTATAAACCACGTGAGCTAAGATGGTATGGTTCCATTTTTTCGGGTCACACTGTATATTGTATATTACGTATAGTATACCTTTTAAAATAATCTATACATATATGAAATAAATTGTTGAAAAAAGTTTCACTATTTGGATCAATTCTGAAATAATAATAGGAAGAAAATAATAAATAAATTATAAAATAAAGTAGTAATCAAAGTATAGGTAGTACTTACAATTCGTCGTGTTGTACACAAAGTATCATTGAAAGAAGTACCGACAGTACTAATAGTATTACCATTGGTATCAAAATGGTGCATACCAATTCATATGCATAACTTCTTTCTGGTACATCGGATTTAGCTAACGATATCCATCTATCTACACTAGATTCGTCTATTACATTTTTGACAAATTCTTCTTTATCAATTGTATCTTCCATCTAGGTATAAGATAATATATAAAATACTATCCTATACGAAGGTCACTCCAAAATTATTGAGATGCTGGGAAACAGTTGGCTTTGGAAAATTTTTAGTGCACAAATGTCAAACTACAATTTATTTAAAATATCTGTCCAATAATAACATCTTGTTGAAGTGATTTATTGTGGTGGAATTCGAAGTGGAAATAAACTGCAACATGAAGTTAGGAAGAGAGCATTATCGCGCTATGATTTACTACGACTTTAAAATTGGATTACGTGAAGAACAGTGCGAGGAACGTCTACGATTGGCATTTGGAGATGAAGCTCCATCTCGAGCAACTATATTTCGCTGGTTTTCAGAATTCAAAAGAGGCCGTAATTTCTTGCGTGATGAGAAACACTGACAATCGTGTCACCTATCAAACGATGGAAGATGCCCTTGGCATTGGATCCGCAGCAATAGCAAAAATTTGTGTTAGAAAAATTGTTTCTCGTTGGGTGCCACACAACTTAACGGAAGAACAAAAAGCCAAGCGTGTTACAATTAGTCGCGCCACTTTAAAATTGTTAAATAATGGCGGTCATCGCATTCTTTCTGAAATTGTAACTGGCGATGAAACTTACATACCCTTTTATGATGTTCCAACGCGTCAAGAAAGTAGGGTATGGGTGTTTGAAGATGACCCAACACCAGTTACCGTGAAAGAACAACATGCACTTAAAAAAGTTATGTACGCTGTATTTTTCAGAAGTACAGGTCTTGTAAAAGCAATTAGGTTAGAGGGACAGAAGACTGTTACTGCCAATTGGTACACACAAAAATGTCTACCTGAAGTTCTTCATACCGGTGCGACAACTGTTAATTTTTTGAAAGAAAATGGTATTAAAGTCATTGAGTATCCACCGTATTCTCCTGATCTTACAATGTGTGACTTCTGGCTATTTTTTAATTTGAAAAAACATTTACGTGGTCGTCATTTTACGTCAGAAGAGGAGATTAACAACAACATAATGGAGTATTTTAATACGATTCCAGAAAATGAATGGCTCAAAGCTTTCCATCTCTGGAAAATTCGATTACAAAAGTGTATTGAAGCAGGGGGGGACTATTTTGAACACCAGTAAAACTACATGCTTCTCCTTCAAATAATATTTCTGTATCTCAATAATTTTGGCGTGACCCTCGTATATACCGAGTGTAACTCGAAAACCGAGCCATATACATTACCATGGGGTCATCAGTTTTTCCTTTTTTTAAATTCAGTTACCTCGGTTACCAAGCATGCAAAAGAAAATATAATTATTGAATTAGATGCAGAATTTAATTCTCTACAATATTTATTTGAAGCATTTTTATCTAAAATAAATAGGCCATTTTTGGGCAAGGAAAAACTTTTTCCCATGTTAAAAACCTATGGCTCGGTTTTCGTGGTACACCCGGTATGTTTAATCAAACTATATACCAGTCTAAACGTGCACCAATCAAGAGCAAAACCATTTTCTCTAAATAATCGTTCGACTGTAGTTCTTTTAAAATCTCGTGGACAAGATGGTACCTTCCATAATGGTTTAACTTCCTCTTGTAGCTCATTAAGTTCATTAGACAAAGGAGCAGTACTACCTATACGTAGTACTACCCTAAAAAGATGTAGTACTACATAAATATAGGGTCACAATAATATATACCTAACAAAAAATGTAGATACACTATACATGAGGTAGGTACTACATAAAGATTAGTAATAGCTGACTTGTCGACCATTTTAGAACCAAATTTAGACCTTAGGTATTACAAATTACACCGAGAGAGAGAGAAAAGTTTTACTATTGAATGTATCTTTCTGAAAAAAAAAATTGACGTTATCGGCGTAGCCATTAAAAAGTTACGGTCTAATCAATGTTTGGACACCTAAGTTTCATACACTAGTGGTTCATTAATAATAACAAGTATCATCTTAAAAGATGACTTATAACCATGAGAAATGTCATACCAAATTTCATCCAAATCGAATAAAGCGTTCTGTTATTATAAGCAGTTTTTTTTATTACGAGCATACTTTCATAATAAAAGCGCTTTTATGGAGCGTACTTTCACATTATATTGAGGAGAGTGCTCCATAAAAGCGCTTTTATAACAAGCTTGACATTAATGTTGTAATTATAAGTAGTTTTGTTAGTTTTTTAAAATTATTTTTAATTTGGTTTCAATTTTTTTACTCTCATTCGTTCCAAAACACAACACATCATACTCTACGCCAAAACTCGGTATTCTAGGTTTTGGAACGCTGCCCCGGTGATGCAGCGAGCACATGGTTTAACTTTGACGTTGATTTCATTTTTGTTTGTAGTTGCACTTCGAAAGCATTTGCTTTGTGTTTCATACAGTAATTTATTGTCACCTAAATAAATTAATCCTGACCAGATTGTATTCCTATTATTTTTACAGTACAACAAAGTAAATTATTTAATTCAAATTTAGCACTAGAATATGTCAATGTTTTTTATTATTACTAATATGTATATTCAAGAATTTACATACAAAATAAATAGTAAGTACATTGTTTAATTTCTCAAATTTAAATTTAAAATTTCTCGCGCTAGTCGTTAATAAACAGAACTCTGTGATTCGCAAAAAGTGATCATGATTTCCTCGTTAGCCAATAGTAGTCGCGGTTTCCAAGCATGCGCATAATTCGCGGTTGGGTGTTTGTGTGAGATAGACTTATGCAGAAATGATATTTCCATTTCACAGTGTTTCCTTCAAGAAAAGCAAAGGATCCGCAATATATTAGTTAATAGGTATATGGTGTACCTACATTTTTTTATAGGTACATTTTAGGTACCAGAAATTACAAAAACATACCCTTCACCTTCATTGGGCTTTAGAGGTAATCGCGCCCCTAAATAAACCGCTGATTGCAAAAAAGTCACATACAAATCATTCTGACTGTCTCTCCATAACTTTTTCCTAAAAATATCTTTCAATCTTTCCATTCTTTCAACATCAAACATATCTTGGACATTAAGATTATCAATTTTTATTTGAACTTCGTATTTTGCCGGATTAAGTTTCTCTGTTATTTGAATGGGTAAAATAATTCTCTTTGTTTCATAATCTTGTCTATTAAGAGCAATTATTTCAATTTTTACTTCTTTGTTATGTTCGTTTGGAGGGACCCCGTAAAGAAACCCAGAATGGTGACGGTCACTGTAGACATAGTTAACCCATGATGGTAAATCTGGGGCATTTAATAAAGATGGTTGATAAACGAATTGATCGTTAATACCTTGAAAAAAATCAACATTCATATACAGGGTGTCCCATTTAAGGTACGAATGCATTGGTATCTCGAGAACCGTAAGAGCTACGAGGTTGGTTAAGTTAGACAAAAGTTGCCCCATTAGGAGGCTATTTTAATGGTGTTTTGTTATTTGCGAAAAAATGCATAGGTCACTAGATATAGGTGAAAATGTAAATTTAGCGATTTTCTTTTTTTGCTTATAACTTTGTTATATGAAATAATACGAGATTCTGGTTTGCACTTTCTTAAGGCACTTTTGTATGGTGAATTTGCAGAAGTTCTCAAAATTTTTTTATATCTAACCATTTACGAGTTACTGATAGCAACTTTTATTTTTCATATGGAGGTCATATTAAGCTATGGCATTTTTCAATAGAGATTTTTTTTAGCTTTACAATGATATAAAACAATAATAATTTATTTTTATAATTAACAGAAAAATTAACAAAAATTGTTATTTATACTAAAATTAAAATGAAAAAAAGTAAATCGAAAGCTGCTATGGAAACAACGAACAACGAAAAAGTGCAACAATTGAATTCTGAATTTTACTTGACAATAGTAGATTATTACGAGTAATAAACGAACTTTGACAACGAATGTAACAACTCAACATATCATATTTTTCCCAACGAGAAAAAATCATTTTTATTACCCGTAATAATCTACTATTGTCAAGTAAAATTCAGAAATTCAATTGTTGCACTTTTTTGTTGTTTGTTGTTTCCATAGCAGTCTTCGATTTACTTTTTTCAATTTAATTTTAGTATAAATAACAATTTTTATTAATTTTTCTGTTAATTATAAAAATAAATTATTATTGTTTTATATCATTGTAAAGCTAAAAAAAATCTCTATTTAAAAATGCCATAGCTTAATATGACCTCCATATGAAAAATAAAAGTTGCTATCAGTAACTCGTAAATGGTTAGATATAAAAAAAATTTGAGTTCTTCTGCAAATTCACCATACAAAAGTGCCTTAAGAAAGTGCAAACCAGAATCTCGTATTATTTCATATAACAAAGTTATAAGCAAAAAAAGAAAATCGCGAAATTTACATTTTCACCTGTATCTAGTGACCTATGTATTTTTTCGCAAATAACAAAACACCATTAAAATAGCCTCCTAATGGGGCAACTTTTGTCTAATTTAACCAACCTCGTAGCTCTTACGGTTCTCGAGATACCAATGCATTCGTACCTTAAATGGGACCTCCTGTATATATAAACATAAAATCACGCGTTTCCCACTTAGTGGTTTAGCAAAAACCCGAAAACAATAAGAAAAGGGATGAATCACTTAACTCTTTAAAAACATTCTTCTTTCGCCTTGTCCAAAATCATCATAACATTCATACAAAGAACATATTAATGTGAATCCTATTTTACGTTCGGGTGGTTTGTAACACGAGCCGAAGGCTATTGAATGAAAGTTGAAGTTTAAATTATATTTTCTACTCCCATACGTGAAGTGAGTACTTCACATATCAATTTTTATGTGTGAATTTCGATTTTTGTACACTTCACGCACCGTTCATTATTTTAAATATTACAAACTGAATAGTATTTTAATAAAACAAAGCTGTTAAACACCCGTAACGTTGGTAACCATGGTTACACAAGTCGATAATACGAGGCTTTACGTTAAAAGAATGACAATGTCAAAAAAAAAATTATATTTTATTGCAAGGTCGTAGAAAAAGTATAGTATGTAACACGTATGTGAAGCTAGCTTCACACACTTGTCTCATAATTACTATTTTTCACTACTAGCCTATAAACATATTATTGTGTGTGTGTGTGTGTGTGTCCATTTTTATTATATCTTCTATACATTTAGAGATAGAGACTCATAAATATATAAAATAATCCATTACAATCAAATAATGATATTACCAAGTTTATATCTCTACCTACTTTTGAATTATTGCCCCAAAAGTCAATATACCCCATATTTAGACAAAAACTTCAAAATTTTTAAAAATCTAATTTTTATGTATCTAGATACTTCTAAATGCGCTAATTCCAAATTTTGAAACCGCAGGTCGATATCTCTTTTCGTTCTCGAGATATTTAGATTCAAAGTTTTGCCCAAAACTGCCCATTTTTGGGTAGTAACCCAAAAATGGGTCGAGATATGAATTTGGCGACATGACCATTCGATTCTACAGGCAAAATTACATAAGTTTACCAATTTTCATAATTATTATCCAACCGGTTCATTTTTTATGAATAAAAGTTTGAAAATAGCCAAAATCTGAAAAAATCCTAAGGGGTACCCCTTAAGATTTTTGCGATTTTTGGCCATTTTCAGTTATTTTGATTTAGAGATTGTATGCGGCGTTCAAAAATTATGAAAATTGGTACACTTATGTAATTTTGACCGTATAATCGAATGGTGTTGTTGCCAAAGTCATATCTCGACCCATTTTTGGGTTCCCACCCAAAAATGGGCAGTTTTGAACAAAACTTTGAATGTAAATATCTCGAGAACGAAAAGAGATATTGACCTGCGGTTTCAAAATTTGGAATCAGCGCATTGAGAAGTATCTAGATACATAAAAATTAGATTTTTGAAAATTTTGAAGTTTTTATCTAAATATGGGGTATATTGACTTTTGGAGCAATAATTCAAAAGTAGGTATATATATAAACGTAAACTTTCATTCGTTAGTGGTACTATATTATTTGTAATTAGAATCATATAATGAGAAAATACTAATGAACAATTTTAAAAAGTGTGCCCCCAAAAAATTTTATACGGACGTCTATGTTCATGTACTTATAAAATAATCTAATATAAGCAAAAAATATAATCTTATTTGTAAATAATTTTTAAGTGAATTATAATTAATAAATTTAGATTTTTACTGAAAAATATTAAAGTAAATATAATAAAGAATTATGTAGTTCATATAACATATGTATAATATTTGCTTATATGTCATAAAGATAAAAAATATATATGACCAACATGTTTTATATATAAAATAACAATTAAAATTATATTTTAAACTATGATAATTATTTATATACCTTGAAAAGTCCAGTTAAACAATGAGGGATCAATTGTAATAGCAAATACTTCTGTCATTAAGACTTTTTCCGAATTTACGACAGAAAAACATATTAAAAATATTTTTAAAACCAAATTCATTTTGTTTTTTTTTTTATAATTGTTTATTTGAAACCAAATTTAACATAAGACATTGTCAAATCAATACAGCAACACTCTGAAATTTGCGCTGAATACTCAAGCGATGGAAGCCATTTTATCAGCTGTTCACAAACCATAGGCGTGCGTACTAGTTTTTAGGTGGTTAATATTTTTTATATTTTATCTTACAATTTAATATTTAGTTATTTTTTTATTATAATAATTCGACAAATATGTTTTTTGATATCACTAGAAATGTTTTTCAATTACCAGTAATTTTTCCGCTTATACAAAAATGTCTAAAAAAAAAATTATGGGGGGTGGTAAATAATTTGATGTTCCGCCCATGAAATGAGAGCATTTTGACTCTACATTCAATAGTAGAGAAGTATCAACAATGACAGTCGAAGCTACTAGCTTATACAATTTTGTAACATGAATTTAATAATAACTTTTTTAAAAAAATGTGATTTAGAAAAGTAACAATAATACCTAAAAATGGGTACGTCTACTTTACCAATTTTATTGGTAACTGCCAATGTAGGGTCTATATTTGAAGACGTAAGTATTATACAATTATTAAAAACCTTTAAATCTGTAAAGATGTTTTTACTATTCTTTATTGTTCTATATATTTAATAAATCCTCTTTAAAATTGAAAGGTAGCTTTATCTTTTACAGTAATCACTAAAAAATGCAATTTTTTTTTTTGAGTATATTTATTTATTTATTAAATATTTCAAAAACATATACTTTCCTTCGTAATCCAAATTTAATTTCGTTGTTATTCAATTGTTTAATCAAAAACAAAATTGTTAAACGCCTTTTATGCTTCTTTTAAACAAAATCTTTAACTTTGTAAATTGTTTTTCTCAAAATTGTTTATAGTTTTGAGACATTTTCAACTAAGTCTCATTTTATCGTTACTTCTTAAGTCAAGTTACCTTTGTGGATTCTATATCTTATACTTGAAAATACCTAAGGTAAGGTAATCTCTACCCTATATACAAGCAAATATTTCGCTTATTATTGCTTTTAGAGACTTCAACTATCTAACATAAATTTTAGTATATTAACTCCCCTATACAATCCCGGAAACAGTTCAATATCATTACTTCCGGTTTTCGAGTAATTGACATCAACTTTTAATTTTCAAATGGAACACCCTATATATTTATTCGAATTTAAAAAGTACATGAAATTTTCTATCCAACTGTATAAAAACAATCATATGTTATATTATTAAAAATAGAAAACATTAGAAATATCTTCTTGTTATTCAATTGTTCAAGCAAAAATAAATATAAAAAAAAGTTTTTTTGCTACTCATAAACAATATCTTTTACTCTGTAAATTGTTTTTCTCAAAATTGATCATAGTTTTTGAGATATTTGTAACTAAGTCTCATTGTGTAGTTACTTCTTAAGTCAGTATACCATTGTAGAGTATTTATATGTCGTAGCAGAACTACTGGTATTAGTATCCATAGCTTATTGTACTTTGTAGGTAAAGCATGGATTAAAACTATACTCTGAGGAGTATTCTGATGAAATCTGAGATTTCTGAAGGATCTATGGTCTCTGAAAGATCTATGATTTCTGACGGATCTATGATCTTTGAGGCATTATGATCTGTGAAGGATCATGATTTCTTAAGGTTATATGATCTTTGGCAGATCTTAATCTCTGAAAGATCTATGAGCTTTAAGAGATCTATGATCTCTGAAGGATCTATGATCTTTGAGGCATTATGATCCCTGAGCGATCTAAGATATTTGAGGATCATGATTTCTGAGGAATCTGTGATCATTGAAGGATCATTCCATGAAATCTTTGAGGGGTAATGATCTCTGAGAGATCTATGATCTCTAAAGGATTCATGAACTCAGAAGGATCTATGATCTCTGAAGGATTTATGATCTCTGAGGAATCATGATTTTTTAAGGTTAATGACCTTTGGCAGATCATATTCTCTGAACGATCTATGAGCTTTAAGAGATCTATGATCTCTGAAGGATCTATGATCTTTAAGGCATTATGATCCATGAAGGATCTAAGATATTTGAGGATCATGATTTCTGAGGAATCTGTGATCATTGAAGGATCATTCTATGATATCTTTCAGGGGTAATGATCTCTGAAAGATTTATGGTCTCTAAAGG
Source organism: Ophonus ardosiacus (assembly GCA_943142095.1). Lineage (NCBI taxonomy): Eukaryota > Metazoa > Arthropoda > Insecta > Coleoptera > Carabidae > Ophonus > Ophonus ardosiacus. Next base: position 4,443,784 of record OW964840.1, read on the forward strand.
ATTCATGAACTCTGAAGGATCTATGATCTTTAAGGAATCGTGATTTCTGAAGGATCTATGGTCTTTGAGCGATAATAATCTCTGAAGGATCTATTATAATCTTTGAGGACAATGATTTCTGAGGGATCTATGATCTTTGAGAGATTTCTGAGGGATCTATACTCTTTAAAAGATCTATTGTTTTTAAGGAATCATGATTTCTGAAGGATCTATGATCTTTGAATGATAATAATCTCTGAAGGATCTATTATAATCTTTGAGGACCATGATTTCTGAGGAATCTATGATCATTGAAGGATCATTCTATGAAATCTTTGAGGGGTCATGATCGCTAATGGATTCATGAACTCTTTAAGGAATCGTGATTTCTGAAGGATCTATGGTCTTTGAGAGATCATGATCTCTGAGGGATCTATGATTTTACAGTTCTATGATCTTTGAGAGATACCTGAGGGATATATACTCTTTGAATAATAATCTCTGAAGGATTTATTATAATCTTTGAGGACCATGATTTCTGAGGGATCTATGATTTTTAAGGGATCTTGATCTTACAGTTCTATGATCTTTGAGACATCTCTGAAGGATCTATAATCTTTGAAGGATCTATGATCTTTTAGGGTTCTATAATTTCAGAAGAAATTTATGATTTCTGATGAGATCTCTAATTTCTGAAACATTATTTTTGAAATATTGTAAAATATCTGAAAAAATTAATAATTTGTAATCACTGCAACAATTTTTTAAATTTCATATTTTTCCAGCCTTCGGTTATGCTTAAAATTTGGAGTGAAGAATTTCTATCTACCGTTTCTAAATTAGATCCGAAATTTATTGCTCTGCACTGTCAAGAAGTAGGCGGCAAAAACTATGAAAAAAGTATGAAATATGTTGAAAATTTTGTAAAATTACTTATGTCAAGTGAAGAGCTACGATTATTCGACCGTATTCGAGTTTTTATCGACGAAGACTATAGCAGTGCTGAAAACTTTACGGTATGTATATTACAAAAGCATATAATAATATTTTCCATGAAGAGTAAAAGTTCAAAAATTGTATAAAAAATTAATGTAACATTTTTTATTACTTACAAATACTGGCGATGACATCTGCGTTCTGAAACAGAAAACAAAATTAATTTCAAATGTTGTTTTACTGTAATACATACAATCAGTATGTTAAAAAAATCCTAAGTCGAAATATGAACAAAAAAAGTATGTCAATTTATAAACATATAATTAAAAGTCAATTTGGCACAAGATATTGTCAAAAATGTTACTTGAAATCAAAGCTTTTTTTCTTGAATCCTTATTTAGAAATAGAAATAAATTAGAAAATGGTGAATGGCAATATTCTGTATCCTTCTTTATTATCTTTTCTCTTTAAAATTACATTTCACGATCAATTTTGACAACTTGACTTTTGAATTGAATAATCAGACATACGTTTCTGTGTTCCAATGATAATATTGATAATATTTTTAATTTGAAAACAGGATATTACAATTTTCCTTATTGAATATTACCGCAATTTTATTAGATAAAAAATTATGATATGACATAAAACTATTTCAGTTATTTACCCCATATAAAATATAAATAAATATGTCATCACGGCATATTACCCATTTCTGGGTGTGGCAGTATCTACAACACATGTAGGCATCGGTAATAATGACGATATATTCTACTGTGTGGGCGCGTACCAGGCGTCACCTCACGGGCACTCATAGCTGGTGTGGAGAGTACACCACAGGGGTCACTTTTGTGCCATTAAAATTGGAAATATTTGGCATCTGTCGGGATCGAACCCGGTTCCCCCGGGTTCGCGACCAGACACTCGGCCACGGGACCCCATATATATATAATTATTATTAATCAGTATATTTTTGTTATGGTACTATATTGTAATTCATTTCAGGCTTTAGGGAATATATATTTCGTTCATGAATCTGTTGAAGATGTGTTAATATGGGACTTTAAAGACCTGGATTTTATTAAAGTATATGGACAAGAAATCAATACTGGCAACATTGAAGCCGTAGTTACTAAAGAAAAAGCCAAATTTCCCCAAAATTTCTTTCCAGAAGTAAGTACAAAATAGGTATAACATTGATGGGAACAATAACGGATTTGTATTTCAAATTAAAATATCTATAAAATATAGCTATTTATGTAATAAATTTCGAAATAATAGTGTTTTAGGCACGCGACTTAAAGTTTGTACGCACGAGAGTAAGCGAGTAATACAATATGTCAAGTGCCTAAAACAATCATTTTGCAATGTATTACACACAAGACAGCGTTTTAAAACAAATCATTTATTCTCAAATGTCAACATTTTGAATTTTTCAAAATTAAAATGTAGGCAGACGTCAAGTTCATCTATTCGTTTCTAAATGAAATATTTTTTAAGCACTAGTGCATACATTTAATTTCAAATTATTACTAACAAATAGAACAAAATATTACCTCAATAATACAATTCAATGTAAGAAAGGGCCCACCATTCTATTTTTCATTTTCAAAATAAGTCATTAAATTAACTACAAACTCTTGAATTTGACATGACAGAGTATTTGACATTTTGTCAATGAACAGCGATACAAAAAACAAAATGAAATAATAATACAGGTTGAAAAGTATAATGTAGACATATAATATTTAGTAATATACATGTTCAGAATTACCAATATTAAAAAAATATAATCAAACGTTATTTTGCAAAAATTAACAAAATTTTACTTAATAATAATATTTCCTAATATAAATATTTATATTAAAGGTTTCAAATACATAATAATAATAAAAAAATCTATTGTGGCCAGCACAATACCTCTCGCCATTTCCATTTTATAATATATAAGTATTGTATTGCACTTCGCTATCGAACCGTCGTTTTATAACAAAAAAATTACAGAACTTTATCCAAATATTGTATTTATTCTATTTAACATGTCTTCTGCACACACACAATTTTAATTATATCTATTTTTCATTGTATGAGGAAGTTCCTAATTGTCAGAGATTCTTCCAATTTATTAACGAGATTGGCGGTATTTCTGATGGATATATGCATTTTATCTACATTTTTAAATATTTAATTAATAAAACAATAAGAAAGATTAAATGTACTTTGACACTGACATCTGTCATTTACAAACTATGTTATAAACATTTGAATTTATCAACTGGTTTCCTTACTGCCTTTGCCTCTGCGATTAGATTATTCTACATATTACAGTGCCTTTATCTCTAAATCTATACAAGACATAATAAAATTTTAAATGTATCAGATATAGAATTTTATGTTCTTCAATAATAGCAATAACAGAAACAGATTTTTTTAAAGAAACTATTACTTCCGGTTGTTTAATTGTTACCAAAACCTAATCATCTGGACCTTAAGATGTGCTTATCCACTAAAATCTGGATATGCGATTTTTAGCATGAAGCCAATAAAATACCGTTAATAAAATATATTTATAAAAATACATGAAATTGTCTAAAAAAATTGTTTATTTGTCAATATTTTCTCTTTCAGTGCAAATGGTCCCGAAAAGGCTTTCTCCGTACCAGATGGTCCATTTCCGGCACAGTTTTCGATTTAATAAACATTCATTTATTCCACGACGCTTCAAATTTTATCGCTATGGAGGAATACCCCTCCGTATATTGTAAAAATCGTAGAAGAGCCCTTGAACACACTTTGCAACGTTTTCATAATGATAGAAATGGTCCTGTTCCATTTTTTGTATTCGGGGATTTTAATTTTAGAACCGACACAGATGGCGTTGTAAAAGTAAGCATTTGTTTCATGCACACTTTGATTTTTTTATAGAAAACATTATTTTTGCATTTTAGAAACTGACTGAAGGACTGACTACCACAAAAATACCACATCATAAAAGTAATGATTTAACAAAATTACAGTTTCATAATACTGATAATAAATTAGTGTTAACTGTTGGAAAAAAAGAATTTAATCACTCAGATCATCAAGATGTTTTTCTTAGTAGCGACGGTAGTTGGGTAAGTGAAACAATTGATACAAGGAGGCTATTAAAAAACGAATCCTGTTTGAAATTCCATAACTCTGCCTTCCTATAACGACTCGGGTTTCTTCGGTTGTCAAGCTGATATATTTATAGATTTGTTTAAGCAAAAATCGGTTATTTAACATAGTGGTGGTTTATTAAAATTGCGACGTGGCCAGCACAAGACCTCTCGCCATTTCCATATTAGACTATATAAGTACATATTGTGTTTAATATTTCTGGTACACACACACACACACACAAAAAAGAATTAATTATATCTATTATTAATATATTTTTTAATTCATTTTATAAATAAGTTTCCTCCTACTCTTCTAAATATTCGAGATTTATCTACCATTTTAAATATTTAATTAATAAAACAATAAGAAAGATTAAATGTACTTCCCAGAAAAATGATCTATGATTTCTGACGGATCTATGATCTCTGAAGGATTTATGATCTTTTAAGGCATTATGATCTGTAAAGGATCATGATTTCTTATGGTTGTATCATAATCTCTGAAGGATCTATGAGCTTTAAGAGATCTATGATCTCCAAAGGATCTACGATCTTTAAGACATTATGACCCCTGAGCGATCTAAGATATTTGAGGATCATTATTTCTGAGGGATCTGTGATTATTGAAGGATCATTCCATGAAATCTTTGAGGGGTAATGATCTCTGAAAGATCTATGATCTCTGAAGAATTTATGAACTCAGAAGGATCTAAGATCTCTGAAGGATTTATGATCTCTGAGGCATTATGATCTATAAAGGATCATGATTTCTTAAGGTTATATGACCTTTGGCAGATCATAATCTCTGAAGGATCTATGAGCTTTTAGAGATCTATGATCTCTGAAGGATCTCTGATCTTTAAGGCATTATGATCCATGGAGGATCTAAGATTTTTGAGGATCATTATTTCTGAGGGATCTGTGATCATTGAAGGATCATTCTATGATATCTTTCAGGGGTAATGATCTCTGAGAGATCTATGATCTCTAAAGGATTCATGAACTCTGAAGGATCTATGATCTTTAAGGAATCGTGATTTCTGAAAGATCTATGGTCTTTGAGAGATTATAATCTCTGAGGGATCTATGATCTTTGAGATATTTCTGAAGAATCTATAATCTTTGAAAGATCTATTGTCTTTAAGGAATCTTGATTTCTGAGGGATCTATGGTCTTTGAAGGATCATAGTTTCTGAAGGATCTATTATAATCTTTGAGACCTTGATTTCTGAGAAATCTATGATTTTTAAGGAATCTTGATTTTACAGTTTTATGATCTTTGAGAAATGTACTTCCCAGAAAAAGCTTTCAGAATGTCACTAAAACTGTTGATTTTTGACACTGACATCTGTCTTTAGAAACTATGTTATAAACATTACTATGTTATAAATATTTGAATTTGTCAACTGTTTTTCTTAGTGTCTTAGCCTCTGCGAGGTACTACATTAAATTGTTATCTATATATATATATAGGGTGTTAATACTAAGTTGTTACACCCGAAAATGGTAGTTAGAACTCATTAAAACAAACAACTTTTCTTAGTTCCAATTTTTGATTTGGTGCCCCGGTTCGTAGTTATTGGAGTTCTTTTGTTTTTCGAAAAATCGTCATAACTCCATTATTTTAAAGACTATTGAAAAAAAAATTCTTTCAAATTTACCTTTAGGCTCTCTAAAACATTTGGCATTTACAATTATTTTTTATATTTTCAAATGACAAAATGACGATCGACCAAAAATTTCAAAACATGATTTTTTGATAACCACTCCATCGATTTTCGTAAGTAAAACATTTATAAAATCCTTAAACTATCTACTACAATATTTGTCATAAACTTTTTTTTCAATCTATCCAAAAAAAGTATTTATTCATTTACTTGACGTACATAAGTGCACTGTTCAAAAATAATCCTAACTTGGAGTAGGTTGTGACAAAAAAAAACGTATATCAATTTGAATTATTAGTTCTAACTACCATTTTCGAGTGTAACGACTTAGTATTAACACCCTGTATATATATAGGTGTCTCACTCGCGCCCCAGAGCGAAGGAGGAAACACGAGACAGCACTCGGATGTGTAATTTCGAAGAAAAAAAATTTAGCTTAAAAGATATTAGAGAAAAGACGTCTTAAAATTGACCAATCAGAGACCTACACCTTTAACGTGTGTTTGCCGTAATTTTACGTTACTAGGGTTTTATACAAATCAAATCATCTTTAAAATGTGTGGGCGACTGTAGTTTTCGAAAAATGTCATTGTCAAATTAAATTTGACAAGGTGAATAAAAAAAGGCAAATTCTTACCATGTATTCAGCCGCTGATTACTTAGAAATGACAATAACATTTTCGTTTAACACATTTTACACAGCTGCTACAACACGTTACACTGTACGATATAAATGATGATGTCGGATGGCACCTTCGCTAACCTAAATTTGTTGACAGTGAAAAGTCAACTCTAAAGTGTTAAAATTACAGCAAGTCAAACAAATTTTGTAACTCGCTAGTAGTATTTTTAAAACCTAGCAACCAGTTTTATTTTGTAATAATATCATGACACCACAAGATATCCTTCCGGGATTGGTGGATTAAAAAGTCTTGTAACTCCGTTATGCAAGCAGCCGCAAATTATTTTCTTCTATTTGTTGGCAACCTATTGTCTGCGGCACCCTGTATATATATATATATATATATATATATATATATATATATATATATATATATATATATATATATATATTCAAACAGGTTTCGTTTTTTACTATTCTATAATTTTATTGCCCAATTCAAGAGTCAATTTACTGACTATAGCAATGCCCTGTGTATTATTATAGCTGAAATCCTTCGATAAAGAATTGGAAGCTTTCGAAAACCAACTTTTCGAATATCCGGTTAAATTTCCACCTTCATATCCTTTCGAAGAAAAAATATCTTTTGGAACAACTTATATGCCTACTCGGTGTCCAGCGTGGTGTGATAGGGTCCTTTTGAGTCAAACTGCTCGAAAATTAATCGACGAAAATTCGAAAATCGAATATAATATTATCGGCCGAGAAAGTTGTATGGGCGATCATAAGGTAGGTAAACTTAATTTTAAAGAATGCGTTTTTAGTATTTTCTTTTTTAATGCAGCCGATTTTTTTGGAATTTCACATGAAATTATAAGGTATAGATTAAATTAGTTTCGAAAACTCTGTACATATTAAAATGCTTGGGGCAAAGAAAAAAATGACCCCCCCTAATAGTTATTTAAGTACAAGGCAATAAAGTTCTACTTTTTATTGCGAAAATAAACCATATTAGTGATAAAATGGAACTTTAATGCCGGGATGAAATCGAATTTTGTGAAAATGAAAACAATATTTTATTTTTATAGGTTATGTTTTAGAATGTGTCAGTCTGACACTCCAAACATTAAGGTTATGGTCAAAAAATCACTCAAAATATTTTTAGTCATTTTACGTACAAATTTATTAATAGAAAAACGTACATTTATATACATTTTTGTTACAATAATGAGTTTTGACAGTTTTTCGCTAGTTTTTACTCAAAACTGGAACATGTTACAAAAAAATGTTTCAAGTAAAAAAAGACCGGAATTTAGTCCTCTAAAATATTTGTTTAAAACATTTTTTCCGGAAACGCCAAATAAAGCCGGAAATGAGATTTTTGTTAAAAATGGGAACGCAAATATGTTTAATACAAAATATACCGTGAGTATTTTTTAACGTAAAACATTGGGTTTGTCATATCCATGGTTACAACTTGATATTTGATTGACAGCAATGTATTTGCCCGTTCCATTTAAAATGAAACATAGGGAACGAATCTGACAGAAGTATTATTTTGGGCACAAAGTGCACACAGTATTTTTTCTACATCTAAATTTAATTTTTAGAAAACAGGTATAATTATTTAAACAAAATTGACCTCTAATGACATCTTGTCAATATGACAGATAACCGTTGAATTTTCCTATAAGTTATAATTTGACATTTGATTGACAGCAATGTATTTGTCTGTCTCATTTAAAATGACACATGGGGAATGAATTTGACAGAAGTATTATATTTAAATATTGTAAGAAATTTAGCCGAGTCAGAAAACCACTCGGGCACAAGGTGCACACTATATTTTTTCTACAACTAATTTTAATTTAGAATGCAGGTATAATTATTTAAACAAAATTAACCTCTATTGACATCTAAAATGTCAAAAAATGATATTTAACTGCGTTTTTTTTAAGAAAACTGTTAATAACTTCAAATAAGGGTACTTCCGGTTGACCAGTTATAACCAAAATCTAATCAGCTCTTCATATGGATGTAAAGAAGAGAAATACGAAAGAATTAAAATTTTTAGACACACACATACAGACATACAGTCGTAAAACTAGTAAAATCGTATTCTAGGGCCCTAAAACGTGCTTATTCATTAAAAACACCACCGAATTTTTGACCAAAGACAATACCTTTCTTACCTAAAGGTGACGAAAGGTAACATTAAAAATTAATAAAATGATTACATTAAATAAATTATATAAAATACTTGTTACTAATGTTAATAATTAAAATATGAAAATTAATAAATAATTTCCCTACCTTGGTTGTAGCGAACTCGGCTTACCGGGTGCCCCAATGTTCCATCCGATACGAAAAACACTCAAAAGTTAATAATTATTGTCCAAAACTTCTCACCAATTCACTAAAGTATATTTATACAGTATTTTTGTCACTATTTTACACAAAAATAACACTATACACTAAATATTTACACTGAAAACAAATAAATAAACAAAAATACAACCTTACCGTTCGAGAAAAACGCATCAACTAGTGTTAACATTTGTTTTTTGTTTCAAAGCCTACTTATGCAAGAATAAACAAATTATTTGGTATACACTAGATTATAAAAAATATAGATGCAGCATACCTTAGAGTATGTATTGAATAAGAAAAAATGAAGTTTGGGTAACGATATCTCGAAAACTAATCGAGATATTGAGTTGCGGGTTGAAAATTTGGATTCTCCAGACATTCTTTTATATGTGTACTTATTTTTATAAAATTGGTAACATGCAAACAAAAATGGCGTATCAAAAATTTTAAAATGGCAGAATTTTCTTAAAAATTCTAAGTTTAGCTGTCAATATCTCGAAAACTAATCGAGATATCGAGTTGCGGGTTGAAAATTTGGAATCCCCAGACATTGTTTTATATGTGTACTTATTTTTATAAAATTGGTAACACGCAAACAAAAATGGCGTATCAAAAATTTAAAAATGGCCAAAATTTCTTAAAAATTAGATGTTTAGCTGGAATATCTCGAAAACTCATTGAGATATCGAGTTGCAGGTTAAAAATTTAGAATCCGCAGACATTCTTTTATATGTGTACTTATTTTTATAAAATTGGTAACACGCAAACAAAAATGGCGTATCAAAAATTTAAAAATGGCAGGATTTTCTTAAAAATTGGATGTTTAGGTACAAATATCTCGAAAACTAATCGAGATATCGAGTTGCGAGTTAAAAATTTGGAATCTACAGACATTCTTTTATATGTGTACTTATTTTTATAAAATTGATAAGACGCAAACAAAAATGGCGTATCAAAAATTTTAAAATGGCTGGATTTGGATGTTTAGGTACAAATATCTCGAAAACTAATCGAGATATCGAGTTGCGAGTTAAAAATTTGGAATCTACAGACATTCTTTTATATATGTACTTATTTTTATAAAATAGCTAAGACGCAAATAAAAATGGCGTATCAAAAATTCAAAAATGGTCAAATTTTCTTAAAAATTCAATATTTAGGTGCAAATATCTCGAAAACCAATCGAGATATCGAGTTACGGGTTGAAAATTTGATATCCCCATACATTCTTTTATACGAGTACCAATTTTTATAAAAATGGCTGCTTTGAAAAAAATCTGGTGTAAAGAAAAGACTCATACACACATATAGACATCATCGTAAAACTAGTAAAGTCGTATTCTAGGGACACTAAAACGTGCTTATTCATTAAAAACTCACCACCGAATTTTTTGACCAAAGACAATACCTTCTTTACCTAAAGGTGACGGAAGATAAAAAGCCTTAGTGACCAATCTGTTCCTTAAAGATTTTTTAAAATATTTTTCTCGTAATCTACACATCAAATTTAGGATAATACAGTTTTCAATAATTTGTTTTGCACAAATATATTCGTTAATCGGTAATATATGTATAAAAAAATATTTATATTTTATAATGGTTCATTTTGATATGTACAGAGTTTAAAAATAATCTTTACTCCAAAATAATAGAAATATAAATATTAGTTAAACAATTTTTTAACTAAAATAATTAATTTAATAACAAACAATATAATTATAAAATAATATTATAAGTGTATCAATAATAATTCATAATATATAAAAAATTCAAAGATTTGGAGTAAAAATTATAGAGTGTCAAATATCAAAATTTAGTTAAATTAGTAAAGTAGTTAGTGCATTTTCCCATTTTTCTATTTAATTATTTTTCCTATTTAACTTTTTAAAAGTATTTGTATATAAATAAAAAAGTGGACTAGTATTTTTATTGTCAATCGTTTGTGGATTATTTTAGAGAAAAATACTTCAAATAAAATTTATAGAAAATTTAATTGTACACATTTTTTATTTGAAGAATTTTTCTCTAAAATTATCCATAAACGATTGACAGAGAAAAACAATGCTGGTTAACTGCTCGCCAATCACATTTACACAATTACATTGACAGTTATACAATTAATTTAACAATTTTTATTCACAATCATTATAGTAATATACCGATTCCTAAACCATTGGAGGTTGCCTAGCAACATTATAATAAAATAGGCTAAATAAATATTAATAAAATTATAGGTTATAATTCATTGATTTATTTTGAAAATTATTGATTTAAAATGAGGATGATGGTGAATAAAATAGTATACATAACCTCGGTGGGATTTTCATTACAGCCTCGCGCTTTATCTCATAAGCCCTCGGCTGTAATGAAACATCTCCCACCTCGGATGTAATATATTACACACATTATTGTTATGTTCCCATTGTTGTAATCAATGTTTTGTGTATTTTAATTTAAACCTAGTTTTTTACACATTTTCCCAAATATTAACCACTAATTTTATTGTAAAATTATTTTATTATTATCACATAATACTACAGAATAGTCTGTATAACAACACATTAATAAACTTACAACACATGAAAATTATACCTACTTTCAAAAAAACGACATTTATATACATTTTTGGTACAATAATGAGTTTTGACAGTTTTCGCCAGTTTTTACTCAAAACTGGAACATGTTACAAAAAAATGTTTCAAGTAAAAAAAGTCCGGAATTTAGTCCTCTAAAATATTTGTTTAAAACATTTTTTCCGGAAACGCCAAATAAAGCCGGAAATCAGATTTTTGTTAAAAATAGGCGCGCAAAAATGTTTAATACATATATACTGGTTTTCGTGTTACACTCGATATTTGACTTTTTAACTATAAATACGTATATTTTTTAACAAAAGTTGATTTTGACAGCTTTCGGTATTTATTTATTCAAAACTGGTGCATTTTACAAAAAAATATTTCAAGTAAAAAATGTCTGGAATTTATTTTTCTATAAATTTTATTTGAAACATTTTTCCCGAAAACTTCAAATAAACTCAAAATCGACATTTAAGTACAAATTTTGACACCAAAACTAACACAAATTATTTTTTAGCCAGTATTTCTCCAAATCAACTTACGTCCGAAAACAGGTACCATTCAATGTTGCCAACATAAGCCAGAATTTTTGTGTCAATGTTGTCAGTCTTTTGCCAGCATAGAAATAAATATCATAGATTGCGATTATCCTGTACCTAGTAGAAATAGCTATACAAGTGTTGATAAAAATCTCTTGCATGAACCTTTTACTAAAGACATGTTACAACACGATCCTTACACGCCCGAAAGCGTGGAAAGTCACTCTCCATTACCGACTGAGCAAGTGCCTAGCTTCACGCATAACATAAGCCCGCGAATTTTAAAATCAAGATTAGAAACTATTATAAAAGAGACTAACCAATCAAATTTAACGACGAAATTGGGTGTCTTATCAAAGAGCCAATCAGAACACTTGGATTACAAACCTGTTGTGACTCGTATGAGATGTTTTAGTGAGTCAGCTAAAAAAATTAGTAAAGCTAAATTGATAACAACTGAAAGTATTCATTCAATACATAGATTGCAGTCTCATCACAGTTCAAGTGATGAAGATTGGTTCGAATTTGAAACAAATGACGAAAAAATTAATGATGAAGTGATTAAAATTAATGATGAAGTTGTTGACAACAAAACAAATGCCTGTTGCTGTAGTATTTCTTGACGCTTTTCGATGTATTTTGCTTGTAAATGCATGTTTTAAAAGTTGATCTGTTTTTTGATTTGTTGATGTGTTTTGATTTTGATGTTTTGGTGTGTCAAAAATGGGTATTTTCCAAACAAAATTGACTACAAAGGCAGCACGTGCCTTTGATTTAGTACTGTTTAACTGTTATTTAAGTAAAAATAAGGATAACTACTGTCAAAAAGCTGTTTGGCTTTTGAGGAGGTAACTCTTCCTCATCCCTCTTCGGGCGCCATTATTCTGGGTATCCATCTAACGAGGTCTGTCCGAAAAGTATCTGACCTTCCTTTACATTTCCCCGCTGTTGTTATTCTGCGTCATCGGGCTGGTGACATCCTTCGAAGTAGTCCCCATTTGATTGAAGAATACGCTTTCAACTGCCTTTCTACTTTTGGAAGCAGTCTTGGAACTCATTTTTTGGTATTGCCTTTAGAGCATTCGTCGTATTAGTTTCGACTGTTTCTTTGTCGTCGAATCGGTGTCCTTTGAGCGACATTTTTAATCTTGGGAACAACCAAAAGTCGATCATTATTGACCATTTCCAAATTGTCCTGAGCGATTTCAAGGCGAAGGTTTTTCTGCTCCACCGTTAGCAATTATTTGCAAATTTTCAGTTAAAATCTTCCAAACACTAGTTTTCGGTATTCCCAGATCATATTCTAATTCTCGCACAGTCAATCGACGATCTTCATTGATCACAAGTTGCACACGTTCGATATTTTTGTCGTCGAAGGCCGCCCAGAACGTGGGTTACTATCAACACATTTGCGGCCATCTTTGAACAGTTTATACCAGTCTTTTATTTGTGTTTTGCTCATACACTCGTCCCCAAATGCCGTCTTCATCATTTCGATGGTCTCCACACAACTCTTTTCGAGTTTTAAGCAAAATTTAATGCAAATTCGTTGTTCCGATCTTTCCGTCATTTTTTAAAATAGCAAAATGCGACAAACGTAAAAAACACTTTGTAAACAAACGTTTTTTGGTATTTCCTTTAGAGCATTCGTCGTATAAGTTTCGACTGTTTCTTTGTCGTCGAATCGGTGTCCTTTGAGCGACATTTTTAATCTTGGGAACAGCCAAAAGTCGATCATTATTGACCATTTCCAAATTGTCCTGAGCGATTTCAAGGCGAAGGTTTTTCTGCTCCACCGTTAGCAATTTCGGTATTCCCAGATCTTATTCTAGTTCTCGCACAGTCAATCGACGATCTTCATTGATCACAAGTTGCACACGTTCGATATTTTTGTCGTCGAAGGCCGCCCAGAACGTGGGTTACTATCAACAGATGTGCGGCCATCTTTGAACCGTTTATACCAGTCTTTTATTTGTGTTTTGCTCATACACTCGTCCCCAAATGCCGTCTTCATCATTTCGATGGTCTCCACACAACTCGTTTCGAGTTTTAAGCAAAATTTAATGCAAATTCGTTGTTCCGATCTTTCCGTCATTTTTTACAATAGCAAAATGCGACAAACGTAGAATACACTTTGTAAACAAACGCATGCTGCACGTAAACTGCGGCATCTAGGGAATTCTTGAAGCTTTACAGTTGACACTCGTACCCGGCAGAGGGCGCTAAAATTGTCAGGCGCGAAGATATGAAGGAAGGTCGGATACTTTTTGGCCCTTCGTTTCACAGATAAATAAACAATTGCCTTTGGTTTTTTGTTTAATAATTTTACACAAGTGTTAAATGGTACTAAATCAAACGTAAAACATTGCTGTATACAGCGTGTCCCATAAATTATAAGCCATATTATAATTTGTAAATATTGTAATACTTGTATTTTGGAAAATACCTTCCCAATCTTACCAACATTGAAAAAAAAAATTGTTACTAGGTGTAAACTGTGTCGACGGTTTACATTGCCACCAAAAATCAAAATCCCTACAAGTTATGTCACCAGTAATACCAACCCAGCAACACGAAATTGTCCCAAGAACACGATATGTTCTAATTAATAATATTACTAACGGTTCGCCGAGAATTTTCCGGGAAACCGCCGTTTAACCGTATTTAAATTTAAAGCGACTTTAGGAGGGTAAAATACTCTTTATTGAAAAGAATTTTCGGGGCTTTAATTCGTCAAATATAATGAGGTATTGCAAAAAAAAATAATTTTCTTTTGAAATTCAAATAAGTACGTTTTATAATATTATTAAACGAAGTAATCATTTAAAAGTATACTTTTTGAATTGGCGCCAAATTATGACGTACGAAAAATACTAACCAATGACAGAAATGGAAAGATAATCTGTTGTGGCCAGCACAAGACCTGTCGCCATTTTTATATTAGGGTTATTATAAGTATTGTATTTCATATTTCTCGTACACACAAAAAAATCTATTCTTTATTTTTTAATTCATTCTATGAATAAGTTTCTTCCTACTCTTCTAAATGTTCGAGATTCTTCCAATTCATTAACGAGATTAACGGTATTTCTGTAGGGTATATGATGAATTATATGTATAGCAAGCGCGTGTTTAGTTGACACTGATACTGTACATACTTTGACTTTTAAATGAATCTCTTTTCTTTTTACTTGTCCAAGTACGAATTTTAGGTTTTCCGCATACAAGGACAGTGTCAATTTAACATGCAGCAGCTATATTTATAATTCTAAATATTTAATTAATGATAAAATAAGAAATATTAAATGTACTTCCCAGAAAAAGTCTTCGATAATGTCTTTGGATTTTTGACACTGACATTTGTCAATTACAAATATTTTAATTTTTCAACTGGTTTCAATGGGCTGTATGATTCATTATACAAAGGATTATTTGATATTTTTATAATTGTCTATCTCTAATTCGATAGAAGATATAATAAAAATGTTCAATGTATCGAGTAGAGAATTTTATATTCTTTAATATTTGTAATAACATAAATTTCCAAAAAATAATATTTAGAAGATTTTTTTTAAGAAACTACTACTTCCGGTTGTCCAGTTGTTACCAAAACCTTTTCAGCTCTTCCCATTAATGTCAGATTAAGGAATTCGTAGTTAAACACACACACACACACACACATATATATACTCACACAGATATTGTAAAAATGTTATAATCGGATTCTAGGAACCTTAAAACGTACTTATTCACTAAACTGTAGATATGCGATTTTTAGCAAGAATCCAATACCTCTCTTAGCGGGAAATAAATGCAATACCTCATTATTAAAAAAAAAAAAATGGAAAAGAAAATTCTTTTCAATATTTATACGTACCTAGAAATGAATGTAACACCAAATATGTGTATGTATGTTATACTTATATGTGATGGATGTTAAATGTTTATAATAATAAAATTGAAAGAAGTTTTCATTATTTGATTCAGTACTTATGTTATATTGGACTTCTTTCTATAAAATGTCGTACTTAAATGTAATATTTAAAAATAATATTGGCCTAAAATAGACGCATATTCATTTTATTTTATTTTCATGACAAAATAATTTACATATAGAGGGTCGAAAGAAAAGGTTTACGCCTGCGGACGAAATTTGAAGCCCTCCGCTACGCGTCGGGCTTTTATTCGTCCAAGGGTGTAAACTTCTTTCGGCCCGAGATATGTACAACGTTTTACGCACAACTGCAATCAAATGAAATGTTTTTAAATTATTTTTTAAATACATTTAAAGCTTGTTGCTATACCGAGAGTTTTTTTTATCAGTGAATATGGGCGTATGTCATTACCATAGTTACATTTAAAATGATTGACAGCAATGTATTATCGCGTTTTTTTTTAAACTGGACATAGGACGTGACATTTAGTATATCTGTCAATGTCATCAAATTGTCATATTTCAAAATGTACAGTTGAAGAAAAAGTTCAAATTGTATGGTATAATATTCTATACTCTGACATAAGCCTAAGGCAAGAAATAATTAATATAAATTATATTTTATCCCTATTTTTTAATTGATCAATATTAATTTTGTCATCATTGTAAATACAATTTTTTAAATGGCCCCAAAGAAAAAAAAATTGTTTGGTGCAAGATCTGGTGGCATTGCAGGCCACTCCACTTCTCCACCACGTCCTATCCAGCGTTGGGGGAATACCTGGTGCAGATATAAGTGAAAATTTTGACGACTCCAATACCTGCAATTTTGTGAATTTACTTCCCGATTAATATAAAATGTCGCTTCATCCGTAAATAAAATTCGATCCAGTAATATTTCCCCACTATTAATTTTGTTCATCATATCTTCGCAAAAGATATTTCTTATTTCTATATCGTTGTGTAATAACTCTTGGTGATTTTGATATTTAAAACTCTTAAAATGTTCTTGTCTTAAAACCTTGTATACTAGTATTCTTAATTTCAGAAAAAAAATTGTTGACAGGGTGTTGTCACTTTCAATTAATTGCATAATTTCTTGTTTCTTACTATTAACTACAGTACTTGGTCTGATTTTCTTCTTGTGCTGTTTATTGACGCATCCTTTAGTTCTGTAGTCATTGTAATTTTTTCTTATAGTTGTTGGACTGGGTCGCTTATTAAAAGTTATTGCACACAAGTCAGAAACTTTTCTTTAACTGTATACATTTTGAAGTATGACAATTTGATGACATTGGCAGATATACTAAATGTCACGTACTATGTCCAGTTTTAAAAAAAAAAACGCGATAATGCATTACTTTCAATCGTTTTAAATGTAACTATGGTAATGACATACGCCCATGTTTACTGATAAAAAAAACTCTCGGTATAAAAATATTACGTGGCCAGGTGGCCATGTCACAAAACAGTAAGGCGATGCGTTGCATTGCTAACTATTTGGTTATATGAATATTTTTTTAAATGTCAAACTTGGAGATTTGAGACAATGTCTGAAGTAATTCCTTAGGCAATTCTAATGAAATCTAGTGAAAATTTAGCGGAACTAATATCATTTTTTTAAAAAATAAGAGTCTTGATTACATATCCAATTGTATTTTCGATGTTTTGTTTACCAGTAAGCGGGCTCTTTCTGTATTTTACCGCCCGCATAAGCTACTTTACCGCCCGCAGGGCGTAATCTTTCAGTTTCCGCCAGGTAACTACGATGTAAACAAACAATTTTAAAGCAGATGTGCGTAAATAACTATAACATTTGCAAATTTATTTTCGAAATTTGTGAACACTTTCATAAGAATCTGTTGTTTATATCGTTATTTTTATTTTTTATTTTCGGAGTAGTAAATGCCTCTTTTATACCCTAAAACCGGTAAATTTTTTAAAATGATATATGCGTCTATTGCTAAATTTTTGGTGCAATTTATTCATGGTACTAAAAAGGTGTTTTTTCTAAAATATAAAAGTACTTATATGTACTTATAAATGTATATTTAAATGTTATATGTTAAGAATATTCGAACATACTAGTCAAAAATATTATTTCGAATATTCTTTTTTAATATTTATATCTGTACTTATAATATATGTTATATAGTTTTACGTGTGGATGTATGTTCGTATGTGTGTTTGTATGGTTTTATATTTTTAAACTAGTCAAAAATAAATATTAATTAGGCCCGAAATATCCATCTCCTAATAACTTTATTTGGCGATTAATTTCCTTGGTAATAATTGTTGATACAATAACGTTTTTATGCATATACCTATTAACTAATATATTGCTAATGCTCGTATCTTTCCCATAAGAGTAGGTGAAGGAAACACTGTGAAATGGAAATATCATTTCTGCATAAGTCTATCTCACACAAACACCCAACCGCCAATTATGCGCATGCTCGGAAATCTTGTCTACTATTGGCTAACGCTGACAGCGTCGCTAGCTGGGCTGCGTTCCAAAACCTTACTCTCAGAGTTTACTCAACCTGTTCCAAAACAGCCAGAGTTTACTCCAAAGTGATGTTCTACTTGCTCTACTAACGAGGAGGGTATAGAAATGACTCCACAATATTTTCAAACGTAGATGCTCAAGATTCTCAACATATGAAAGTAATTTGCCTTCTTGAGGAAGAAAACATGCTTTTGGTTGAAAATAAACATAAGTAAATACGTTGGCGTGTATTACGAGCATACTTTTATAATAAAAGCGCTTTTATGGAGCGTACTTTCACATTATATTGAGGAGAGTGCTCCATAAAAGCGCTTTTATTACGGGCTTGACATTAATGTTGTAATTATAAGTAGTTTTGTTAGTTTTATAAAATTATTTTTAATTTAGTTTCAATTTTTTACTCTCATTCGTTCAAAAACACAACACATCATACTCTACGCCAAAACTCGGTATTCTTGGTTTTGGAACGCTGCCCTGGTGATGCAGCGAGCACATGGTTTGACTTTGACGTTGATTTCATTTCTGTTTGTAGTTGCACTTCGAAAGCATTTACAGTAATTTATTGTCACCTAAATAAATTAATCCTGACCAGATTGTATTCCTATTATTTTTACAGTGCAACAAAGTAAATTATTTAATTCAAATTTAGCACTAGAATATGACAATGTTTTTTATTATTACTAATATTTATATTCAAGAACTTACATACAAAATAAATAGTAGGTACATTGTTTAATTTCTCAAATTTAAATTAAAAATTTCTCGCGCTAGTCGTTAATAAACAGAACTCTGTGATTCGCAAAAAGTGATCATGATTTCCTCGTTAGCCAATAGTAGTCGCGGTTTCCAAGCATGCGCATAATTCGCGGTTGGGTGTTTGTGTGAGATAGACTTATGCAGAAATGATATTTCCATTTCACAGTGTTTCCTTCAAGAAAGGCAAAAGATCCGCAATATATTAGTTAATAGGTATATATCAAACTAATTGTATTCGTAATTATTTACCCAATAAAGTTTTGAGGGGTGGATATATTGGCCCTTACGTATTTTTTATTAGGTCTAAATAAAAAATTAAAATAAAGTTTTTAACAATAACAAATTTTATTTAGACTAAATACAAATATTATTATATAAAGTACAATATAACAATATGAAATTTTTGTTATATTGTACTTGAAGCAATATCGTAAAAATATACAGGGATATTTTTAATTGTTTAAATAAAAAAATTATATTTGTAAATTTTATTTATTTTATAGTACATATAAAATTTTAATTCAGTCATATACATATGTATTAAATGTTATATGTAATTATACGTATTGTTACTGTACAAAATAAAACGATATATAATCCTAATCTTTTTTTTTCTTTTGCTAATATTCAAATTGGACCATATTTTAACATTCTGGAATGAACTACGAAAAAAAAAAATACTTTTTTAACACAGTTTTTGTGTGGTTTGGAATTTTTGAGTGCCACTCGGAAACGGTTATAGATAACAACTTACACGTTAAAAATTTGAAAACTACATAAAATTATCTTAAAATTTTATGAGTGTGTCAATTTTATCCGATGAGCGGTTTAAGAAGAAGAGAAGGTAAAAACTTGCTACCCAAATTTTTATTAATTAGCCAGAAAAAAAAAATTGATTACCGCCCCATAGCAACGGCATGTTTGTGCGGGTAATGTAGATCTCCTGTTTGACGTTTCAACAATAGTTTGGAGGTTAGTATTTTAGTTGTATTTTTGTATCTATATTTTAAATTACATGTAACTACCTATGTGTTTATTTGTAAAGTAATTAATGTATTTGAGAGAAAAATGAACTAATGTCAAATTCAAATTAAAACTTTCTCGCGTGCCATGCCATCTATAGGTTACATTCTTAAACGCAGTTCCCTTCTCCAGTTCAATATAATGACGTCACAGAAAAATTTACTAAAAAACAAATATTTTTGAAAAATAAAATGTGTTCATAGGCCTAAATAACGATTTGGGTCAACCGTAGAGACTTGAACGTAGAAAATTTAAAAAATACGTTGAATTGTCTAAAAATTTAATAAATGTGTCAACTTTATCAAATGAATTGTTTAAGAGTTATTTAATATTAAAAAAAAAAAACATGTGTTTATGATTTATTTATAAAGAATTCATTCCAGAACATTATAAATTAATATATTGGACATTTATTTTTAGTAGAATAAATTAATAAAATAAAAAATTGTCAAAATTATTTATTTACAATTTATTTACACCATATATTGTGATGTTACAGTAGAAAAAAAAATCAGTCCATATGAAATAAAAAAATCCGTAACCACAGTTGGTATTACTGACAGATTTTTCAAAGTTGCCAACATTTAAAAGAAAAACATTCCTGATATACAAATATTCGTTATAACAGAATACCAATATACATATACAGAGTGTTCATTTTAAATGGACCACTATTGCTATCCCAAGAAATGTAAGAGCTACAAAAACGATTAGGGCAGAGAAAAGAAAAATTGTAGAGCGCTGCATGTAAGGTCATCAATATGTCAACAAAAATTGAAAAGTTGTCACCTATAATTTATTTGTAAGTTTACGAGGCCATATCTCAAAAACCAAAAGAGATAATTGAAATTTGTTTTCAAATTTGAATTCTGCATACTTTATTTAGTATATTTGCTAATTTTCAACTGCACAAAAAAATTGGTACAAATTTTATTAAAGATTAGACAAAATGTCAATATTTGAAAAGTCTAGCAAAATTTATTTGAAGTTTCAGGGCTTATATCTTAAAAACTAAAAGAGATATATAAAATTTGTTTTCAAATTTGAATTCTGCATACTTTACTTAGTATATTTACCAATTTTCAATTGCGCAAAAAAATTGATACAAATTTTATTACAGTTTAGACAAAATGTCAATATTTGAAAAGTCTAGCAAAATTTATTTGAAGTTTCAGGGCTTATATCTCAAAAACCAAAAGAGATAATTGAAATTTGTTTTCAAATTTGAATTCTACATATCTTATTTAGTATATTTGCTAATTTTCAACTACGCAAAAAAATTGGTACAAATTTTATTAAAGTTTAGACAAAATGTCAATATTTGAAAAGTATAGCAAAATTTATTTGAAGTTTCAGGGCTTATATCTCAAAAACCAAAAAAGATAATTGAAATTTGTTTTCAAATTTGAATTCCTCATAGTTTATTTAGTATGTATACCAATTTTTAATTTTCCAAAAAAAGGTGTACAAGCTTTATTTAAAATTATACTAAAAGTCAACATTTAGACTAAATGTTTTTGAGGTTATATCTCACAATCTAGGAGATATTTAAAATCTGTTTTCAAATTTGAATTCTGCAAACTTTATATAGTATGTCTACCAATTTTCAACCTCGGAAAAAAATTGGTACAAATTTTATTAATGATTAGACAAAATGTCAATATTTGAAAAGTCTAGCAAAATTTATTTGAAGTTTCAGGGCTTATATCTTAAAAACCAAAAGAGATAATTGAAATTTGTTTTCAAATTTGAATTCTGCATACTTTATTTAGTATATTTGCCAATTTTTAATTGCGCAAAAAAATTGATACAAATTTTATTGAAGATTAGACAAAATGTCAATATTTGAAAAGTCTAGCAAAATTTATTTGAAGTTTCAGGGCTTATATCTTAAAAACTAAAAGAGATATATAAAATTTGTTTTCAAATTTGAATTCTGCATACTTTACTTAGTATATGTACCAATTTTCATTTGTACAAAAAAATTAGTACAAATTTTATTAAAGATTAGACAAAATGTCAATATTTGAAAAGTCTAGCAAAATTTATTTGAAGTTTCAGGGCTTATATCTCAAAAACCAAAAGAGATAATTGAAATTTGTTTTCAAATTTGAATTCTACATATTTTATTTAGTATATTTGCTAATTTTCAACTGCGCAAAAAAATTGGTACAAATTTTATTAAAGTTTAGACAAAATGTCAATATTTGAAAAGTATAGCAAAATTTATTTGAAGTTTCAGGGCTTATATCTCAAAAACCAAAAAAGATAATTGAAATTTGTTTTCAAATTTGAATTCCTCATAGTTTATTTAGTATGTATACCAATTTTTAATTTTCCAAAAAAAGGTGTACAAGCTTTATTTAAAATTATACTAAAAGTCAACATTTAGACTAAATGTTTTTGAGGTTATATCTCACAATCTAGGAGATATTTAAAATCTGTTTTCAAATTTGAATTCTGCAAACTTTATATAGTATGTCTACCAATTTTCAACCTCGGAAAAAAATTGGTACAAATTTTATTAATGATTAGACAAAATGTCAATATTTGAAAAGTGTAGCAAAATTTATTTGAAGTTTCAGGGCTTATATCTCAAAAACCAAAAGAGATAATTGAAATTTGGTTTCAAATTTGAATTCTGCATACTTTATTTAGTATATTTGCCAATTTTTAATTGCGCAAAAAAATTGATACAAATTTTATTAAAGATTAGACAAAATGTCAATATTTGAAAAGTATAGAAAAAAATATTTGAAGTTTCAGGGCTTATATCTTCAAAACTAAAAGAGATATTTAAAATTTGTTTTCAAATTTGAATTCCTCACAGTTTATTAAGTATGTATACTAATTTTCAATTTTCCAAAAGAATTTATACAAGCTTTATTAAAAATTATACCAAACGTCAACATTTGGTCTAAATGTATTCATTTTTTCCATTCATGGCACTCTTATTCCAGCTATATTTTAATCAAATTATTACAAAACTTTATATGCATTTTTCTCAAAAAAGTCGTTAGGTGAGGTATAAAAATATTAATCATTTCTTTGAACTCTTACAATTCGCGAGATAGCAATGGCGGCCATTCAAAAAGAACCCCAGTATTACCAAATTTAAACAAATAAATCACTAACTTCATTTATGACAGCTGTTCAGTTGCACCAACCACAAAACAGAAAAACAAAAAAGTCCCTAGTAAAATCGTTTACGGCTATGTTCTTGGTGTTTTTGGTAAAACATTATACCTATGACTACAAATGCGACAATAGCTATCGCTCCTACTAACATTAGTAAAAATATTTTTATTCCGGACAAACTTGACGGTTTAGGGTCTTCTACGTGGTCTCTTGGCGGCTCGAAAAATGTGGCCGAGGGAGATATATTTGACCGATCTTCACTGTTTTGCGGCTATAAATTAAGGTTAGTAAGTTTCAACTTTTCTTAAAATATAATATGGAGGCACGCTACAATTATTGAAAATAAAAGTATAATAATTTGTTATTTATTCATCACTAGTTGTACCAGTTGTAAATATTTGCATTATTATTGCAATTTTTTTTAAATAAATAATTGTTTTAAATTTTTATTTTTTTTCCGGCTTCCCTGTAAATTTGGCAACATTGCAAGCTATGTCATATTAATTTGTCATCTTCCCTCCATACACTGTTAAAATTTCAAGATAATTAGGCAAACCGTTCGGCAGTAGCCTTTGATTGAAGTTAACTACTCTCTCGTACTCCGCCGGAATTATAAAATTCTGTGTGAAACTTAAAAAATCCGCTACAGAAATGTACGAATTGTTGAAGGATGTTTGTGGTGATGAGGTTCTATCTAGTACTCAAGTTTTCGAGCAGCTTAGAAGATTTAAAGAAGGAAGAAAAGTGATCGGAGACGATTAGCGCCTCGGCCGTGCACTAACATTGTTTTTTTCGAAATGCGAGTGATTGTTCACATGGATTGGGTGCCTGAAGGGCATTTCGCTAACCAAGAAGGTTTTGATAACCCTTCATACACGGGTGAGAAGAAAAAGGGCTGAAATGTAATGGATTCCCGGAGCAAAACGTCCGGTACGACATTTTCGATCACATACAAAATCACCTTGTTACATCAACCGTACTCACTTTTATTCCCAAATTGTAATTCTGCGTTAAAAGGCACCAAATTCGGGGCCGAGATGTAGTTATAGAAAAGCGGCAGATCTGAACAAAAAAGGCCTGCAGGCATTGCTTCCAACAATGGAATATTCGCATCAGGCGGTGTAGGGTTCGTATTTATACACCAAGTGAGCTAAGAATTATCTTAGCTCACGTGGTTTATACAATAGTTTATTCAATTTTGACGAAATAATAATAAAAACTATTATAATATTTAATTTTGACAAAATAAAAAACTAATCAGTTAGCAAGCTGTACATGACAATCGTCGATGATAAACGTCAAGTCATCTATTTAAAAAGCTTTATTGTCTGTCATTTGTGTCGTGAAAATAATGAAAATGGCTGATAATATCTAATAAATACTGTGTTGAGTGTTATTTTCGTGTCTGATGTTATTTTAAATGCATTATTTGTTGCAGTGCGTTAAAATTTTATGAATAAAATGTTACTTGTAGTTGTTGCTATGGAGTTAATAATGACAGTTTAAAACGTCAAAATTGAATAAAAATATTTTTTATTTTGACAATGTTTTTAGTTCAGACAGTAGCGTGTTTGGCGCGCTAAATATCGGTAGACAGTACTACGTACTATCCTAAAAACATTTCAAAATGGCGACCCGTATTTTACAGACATTTAATAGGTAATATTTTAATAATCAAGACATTGTTATATTTTCTTGTGATATTAATAAAAGATGTATGGTTAGTAAGAATGTTTTATGAGAATGGAGAGACAGAACTTTTATGTGGACGAGAAGAACGAAGTATGTTTGTACAGGAATGTGTGGCGAAAGATGATTTTTGTGTAACTATTATTGTGGTCCGGATGCGGTTATTCGCTACCGAAAATCGGTCACTTTAATATGTTATTATGTATGAATGCTATGATGATTGTGGACAACGCGAAAGAAGAATGTTATTAAAAAGTTAAGTGAGTCAGTTGAGATCTTCCTCATCCCTCTTTATATTGTTTTCGGGTTTTTGCTAACCCACTAAGTGGGACACGCGTAATTTTATGTATGTATGTATATAAATATAAAAAAATTGTGTATTAAGAAGTAGAAAGAACTATTTTGAATTTGAACATATTTAAAATAATTTTGAAAAAAACATGACCCATTTTTTTTATTCTCAATTATTGTAGCGTGCTGCTCGTATATTTTATTGGATACTAACATCATCTGGTAGGTCCAATTCATACATTTTGATCGATAAAATATCATGATTATCAGAAAGATCACCAGTGGTAGCCGATACCCCAAAAAAGTACCCCGTGGGTAACCGTACACCCTTCACAGAAAAACATTCCTTCCAAGCAGCTTTATTTTCAATATCGGTTGAGACTATTAATAAACATAAATAAATTATAATATTATTTACCATTTCGGATGTCTAAATTTTTGAATAGCAAAGTTGTAACTGCAAGAAATTTTTTGGTGAGAGCTGATTATTAATTTTAACTCGCTATTATTTACCATTATTAGATGTTGTTTATATAATA
Source organism: Ophonus ardosiacus (assembly GCA_943142095.1). NCBI lineage: Eukaryota > Metazoa > Arthropoda > Insecta > Coleoptera > Carabidae > Ophonus > Ophonus ardosiacus. The sequence continues at coordinate 4,469,495 of OW964840.1, forward strand.
TTAGCGAAAATAATTTGATAAATTTAAAGTTAAATTTAAAAATTGAGATTCAAATGATCGCAATGAAATTCCGAAATTATCCAATATGGCGGCGTTCAAATAGGAACAAAGATTTAACATTACGTTCGCTATCCAGTTATGTTTGATTCAATTATTGGCAGATAGAACATGGTCTGTGCACCATCTCAAAAATAGACAACAATATACAGTGTGTCCCATTTAAAAGTGCCACCATTGGGATTTCGAGAACTATAAGAGATACGATGTCGGTTAAATAGAACTTTTTGTGCGCCTTTGAGAGGCCATCTCAGTTGTGCTTTTGTTTTTCCAAAAATTCTTATAGGGCACTAGATAATGACGAAAAACTGAATATTGTTGATTTTTTCTTTCTCAAATAACTTCTAAACTATTAGTAATTAAGAAAAATGTTTCAAATATAAAAGATAGATATTTTTATTAACTAACCAGTGGCGTACGAAATAAATTTTTATAGCCGTAAATCTTCGAAATATAACACAAACTTATATTTTTTTAAATGGAACCCATATCTGATTTTAGTCTCAAAAAATAATTATTTTTTTCTCTTTTCAATGATGTAAGGGTTATTATGTATTATATTTGTTTTGCTCCTAAAATTTAATTTTTCTCTTTATTTTCCTGAATTTTCTCATTATTTCCCAAAAACACATTATTATTTTTATTTGATCAAAATTTTATAAAAATTAATTTGATACGAGTTTTGAGCAAATTTTTTTAACGAAATAAATTATTTAAGTACAAGGAGTATTTCCAAATAGAAATCTACCAATATTTTCAAAATAATTGTAAATTTAATACAAAATAAGGAAAAAATAATAATTTTGAAGGCAAAACAAATATAAAACATAATAACCCTTACATCATTGAAAAGAGAAAAAAATATTTATTTTTTTGAGACTAAAATCAGATATGGGTTCCATTAAAAAAAATAAAAGTTTGTGTTATATCTCAAAAATTTACGGATATAAAAATTTATTTCGCACGCCACTGATTAGCTAATAAAAATATCTATCTTTTATATTTGAAACTTTTTTCTCTATTATTAATAGATTAGAAGTTATTTAAAAAAGAAAAAATCAACAATATTCAGTTTTTCGTCATTATCTAGTGCCCTATGAGTATTTTTGGAAAAATAAAAGCACATCTGAGATGGCCTCCCAAAGGCGCACAAAAAGTTCCATTTAACCGACATAGCATCTCTTATAATTCTCGAGATCCCAATGGTGGCACCTCTAAATGGCACACACTGTATAAAAAATATCAAAAAGAGATAGAATATGGCTGATAGAACATATCCACACAAAAATATCAGTTTCCAAAAAACTTGCAGTTAGAATTTTGCTATTTTAAACGCGAATTTTTAAAGCAATTTTACCTGTTAAAGTATCTTTTTCATATCGGATTGCTAAATGAGTATCATGTTCTAAATTTCTGAATTTTGCTTCGCATCCAGCTAATTGGGTATGAGTACCATCTCGGTCATGGTCATAATGTAATGTGCCATTATTTATCATGGCTGAAATATATGGATGTTGATGCTAAAATGGTCAAAATTGTCGAAATGGTCAAAATTCTCCTCACATTTTTATTTTAAGGTGGTTGTATCATGATTCTAATAAAATAATAAAAAACCATCGAAAATGAGACACCTGTACTTAACTCATATAATAATCGACAGATTTGGACAATGTATATTTCTTGAAATTTTTATGATAAAACCACCTTAGGCACTTACATTATGAGGTCCGTTATGGTTACTATATGTATCTAAAATTACAGCTAAACCATGGAAAAAATCATTGTTGCCAAAAACATCACCCTGGTGCATGCGTTCTTTGGCGTACCATATGGCTAAACCGTCACCAAAAAGGTCTTTGCCTTTTCCATGGATCTTAAAATGTACTTGTAATTCCCAATTTTTTATTTGGCAAGGCTATAAGTTAAAAAAATATTTAATACAAAGTTTATTATGAAAATGTAGTCGTGTCTATGTAACTCATTAATTTTTCTGACAAAAAAATATTGATTTATAGACAGCAAATATTGGCACATACTATAGAATTCCAGAGAATCCCGGTTTTTGATTGTAAATCTGCAGTTATTCTTACGTAATTATTTGTTACCATAGTACTTCCTGTAAAGTCCCAAAATGGTATGGTCATACCACTGCCTTGAAAAAGAAAATAAACATATTTAGTATTTATTTAATACAGAATTTAAGATAGTTCGTTATATATTTTTTTATTAAAAATTCTAAAAATACTTGCGATCTATAAGAAAATTATAGACTCTTTAGAAATTATAGAACTCGGAAAAAATCATAAATCTCTTCAGACTTCATAAATCCCTTAGCAATCTATGATTCTTTTCAGAAATTCAATAACCTCTTCAGAGATCATACATCTCTTTAGAGATCCATGGAATCCTTAGAAACGGAACTTTCAAAAAGCTTCCCTTAGAGATCATAGATCGTTCAGAAATTATAGATCTTTGAAAGATCTGGATCGCTTAAAAATCATAGATCTCATTAAAAATCATAGATCTCATCAGAAATCATTGATCTCATCAGAAATCATAGATCTCATTAAAAATCAGATTTCATCAGAAATCATAGATCCTATCAGAAACCATAGATCTCATCAGATATCATAGATCCTATCAGAAATCATTGATCTCATCAGAAATCATAAATTTCATCAAAAATCACAGATCTCTTCTGTAATCGTAGATCTCGTCTAAAATCATAAATCTCGTCAGAAATCATAGATCTCATCAGAAAATCATAGATCTCATCAGAAATCATAGATCTCATCATAAATCATAGATCTCATCAAAAATCATAGATCTCATCAGAAATAATAGATCCCATCAGAAATCATAGATCTCATCAAAAATCATAGATCTCTGAAATCATAGATCTCATCAGAAATCATAGATCTCATCAAAAATCACAGATCTCATCAGAAATCATAGATCTCATCAAAAATCATAGATCTCTGAAATCATAGATCTCATCAGAAATCATAGATATCAACAGAAATCATAGATCTCATCAGAAATTATAGATCCCATCAGAAATCATAGATCTCGTCAAAAATCATAGATCTCGTCAGAAATCATAGATCTCATCAGAAATCATAGATCCCATCAGAAATCATAGATCTCGTCAGAAATCATAGATCTCGTCAGAAATCATAAATCTCATCAGAAATCTAGATCTCGTCAGAAATCATAGATCTCATCAGAAGTCATAAGATCTCATCAGAAATCATAAATCTCGTCAGAAATCATAGATCTCATCAAAAATCATAGATCTCTGAAATCATAGATCTCATCAGAAATCACAAATCTCATCAGAAATCAGAGATCTCGTCAGAAATTATAGATCTCATCAGAAATCATGGATCACATTAGAGACCATAGATCCCTCAGAAATCATAGATCTCATCAGACATAGATCTCATCCTCATTAGAAATCATAGATCTATTGGGAACTCTCTTCAAAGAAGAATTTTGATCATATAAGTTTACGCTCTTATATAAACTCCATGTTGGTATCCTTACGTAAGAGGTAACGACAAAATGAAACTTTTAGTTACAAATATCTTAAAAACTATAAACTGTTTTGAGAAAAACAATTTACAGAGTAAAAGATGTTGTTTAAGAGAAGCGAAAAACATTTTTTCAGATTTTTTTTCGCATAAACAATTGAATAAGAATACGAACAAATTTCGAATCTCATGGCAGGGATAGGAAAACTTTAATCATTTCTCATTCAATTTTTTAATAATATAACATATGATTGTTTTTATACTATTGGATAGCAAATTTCATGTACTTTTCAAATTTGAATAAATATATAGGGTGTTCCATTTGAAAATTAAAAGTTGCTGTCAATTACTCGAAAACCGGAAGTAATAATATTGAACTATTTCCGGAATTATATAGAGAAGTTAATATACTGTTATTTATGTTATACAGTTTAAATCTCTAAAAGTGATATTAAGCGAGATATTTGCTAGTATGCAGAATGGTAAATGACATCTAAAATCATTATAGTAATTTACTGCTTTTCTAATTATTTTAGGTAAAAGAGCTTCAAATAAAAGTTGTAGATCATAAAATTCTACATCTGAATCAATAAGAAAAATTAATTTTGCTTCATTTGTACTGGCAGAAATTAGGAAAGTGTCAAAAATTACCTCAAAAATAGCGATAGCCATTTTATCTGCCAAGTTATTTTATTATTATAATTTGAAATAACTGTTCAAGTGAATAATTATTCAACAATTAAATATATAATAACGAACTACTTAAAATGCAAAAAATAATGTATTATATCATTTTAAAAAATTCTGTCACCTTCCCATAATTTTGGGGTTAAACCTACCTTGATAAGGCTTTATCAGAGAATGCTCTCTTTTCATATAATCTCTCGTATTCCATTGTGCGGATACTATATGGCAAAATATTACTACGTAGAACTTCTGTATGAAAAGTACGTAAAAATTCATTTTTATGTAAAACCGACAAAATTTATGACGTATATGACAACACAGTGCAACTTTTGCGAATAACAGGTATGAACTTTGACTCAGATTTAGGGGAATTCATTTTTATTTTTGGGGGAAACCGTTAGACAACCCGTTATGCTGTAATCGGGTACAAAGTTTATTTGTACAATTTTGGCGACATTTTATGCAAAATTTGATTTGGAAAACGTTAAATTAATGTATAATTTGTATTAAAATGTCGTGATATATAAATATAAATTAAATTTGTGGTATAAAATTGTTTAAATTTGACGAATTTTATACCAAATGTTGACATGGAGTGTACTACATGTATACACAAAAGTATATTATATATACAGTTGAATTTATAATAAATTTGTATGGAAATACAACAAAATAATATTCAATTTATATATTATAGTGTTTATTAATGTTTATTGTATGTTTTGCAACTTAAAATGTACAAAAATTATAAAAAATTATGCCAAATTTAAGTTCAAAAATTGTGTCTTGAATCTAGCATTTTTCTGGTAGAAATTAACCAAAAATTATTTCAAATTGTAACAAATAAATAATACAATAATTATAACAAACATATTATTATAAAATAATATGTTTAAAATATGAAATACAATTTTAAACACGTCTTTATAGTGTCAAGGTTAACCAAAAAATTTGCCGGCCATTTTATATCAAAACATTAATTATTATTTTTATATATTATTGTATTTATATAGTAAATATATGTTTAAATAATATAGTACAATACGTATAATGTTTTAATAACAAATTTATGAAAAATTATAAAAGTGTTTAGGGAAAACACCAACAAATTTAGTGATTTTTTTCAGTTTAGTGGCAACCCTGTGACTATTTACAACTGTCATTCTTCTTGAGTGTCAAAAACCTGCCAATAAACTAATAAATACATCTAAATACAAAAATGTAAGTCATATATTTCATTAAAATCTTTATACATTTTTATACTATAACCTATCTTTTACAGTGTCATTGAAAAATGACTTTAGAAGAATATAAATTAAGTACTGTCCTTTATGGACATTCGTTAGACGTAAGAAGTGTATCTGTATCAAATAACAACGATGTAATTAGTGGCTCGCGTGATAAAACGTGCAAATTTTGGAAACCAAATGGGTAATGTCAAAAATTAACTTGTAATATAACATAACCTTTTTTATAGTTTCAATACAGGTTATGTAGAGTCAATGACGTTTACCGGACATAAAAATTACGTATCATCTGTTTGTTTTTTACTTCCGAGTAAAGATTATCCAAATGGGTTAATTTTAAGCGGTGGTAACGATAGTCTTATTTGCATTTATATTGTTGATAATCCTGAACCTATTATTTGTCATAAAGGACATGCTAATACTGGTTAGTTTATTAAATATATAATGGTTCGCTTAAAAATGTATTTTTAATGCAGTAGGCTATGAAAAAGATAATAGGGACATCTATGAATTGTTAGATGAATTAGTGATATTTTTTTGTAACCATTTAAACTTTTTTGAGAGGTTGGGACACAGATCAAGAATTTGCACTTTGATTATTTGATTTATATAAGAATGTCTATGCTGGAAGAAAATTAAGGTTAGGTAGATTAGTTTCTACATATATCAATCATTCAACAAAGTTTATCAAATATTTTCTCTTTAAATTTGTCTTGTGAAATAGATAGAAATGGTGGCCACATAAAAATGAACATCCTATATATAAATATATACTTTTTGCGCGGGAACATAAACACTGATTTTTTTCCTTTTTACTTTATTAAAAATATATTTCTAAGTAAACCATTATATATAACATTTTTAACAATAGTATACTCAATTAAACAATTTTAGTATGTAGTATTTCCCAAGCAAATTCAACAAATTCTTTTTTAACATCTTCATGGGACTGTACCGCAAAACTATGGGCCTTAGTTAACAATTCTTTAAAAGAATTAACTACCTTTAGCGGCCACCAGGCGGCAGTATGGTCGGCTATTCAATTACCGAACGGTAATATAGTTACCGGTTCGGCCGATAAAGATATAGTAATATGGTCAGAAAATGGCCAAAAAATGAAAATTTTAAAAGGTCTGTTATTTTTAAAAAAAATATTTATCGGGTTTTAATTTTAAAAAAATTTATAGGGCATACTGATTGTGTTCGAGGTTTGGCAGTTTTGAACGACAATATTTTTCTCAGTGTTGCCAATGATGCAACAATAAAACAATGGACTCTAGATGGGGAAAATGTAGGGACTTTTTACGGACATGGAAATTATATATACAGGTATTTTTTGTATAAAATTGTGGACCACATATTTAACATACATATTGTCGAATTTTTTTTGTCACATGTCAAAAGAAATTTGTTGATAGTTGAATTGTTTGACAGCAAAAACTTTTTGAGATAAGTTTATAATTTTAATGTCAATATCCAGATTTTTAAAGCTCCGATTTTTTGAGTGGCAACACAAATATGAAAACAGATTTCAAATATCTCGTCTAGATTTTGAAATATAACCTAAAAAACATTTAGTCTAAATGTTGACTTTTAGTATAATTTTTAATAAAGCTTGTACACATCTTTTTGGAAAATTGAAAAATGGTATACATACTTTATAAACTTAGGGGAATTCAAATTTGAAAACAAATTTTAAATATCTCTTTTAGTTTTGAAGATATAAGCCCTTAAACTTCAAATATATTTTGCTACACTTTTCAAATATTGACATATTGTCTAATCTTTAATAAAATTGGTACCAATTTTTTTGCGAAGTTGAAAATGGGGAAATATACTAAATAAAGTATGCAGAATTCAAATTTGAAAACAATTTTCAATTATCTCGTTTAGTTTTTAAGATATACGCCCTTAAACTTCAAATAAATTTCGTTACACTTTTCAAATATTGACATTTTGTCTAAACTTTAATAAAATTTGTACCAATTTTTTTGCGAAGTTGAAAATTGGTAAATTTACTAAATAAATTATGCAGAATTCAAATTTGATAACAATTTTCAATTATCTCCTTTAGTTTTTAAGATATACGCCCTTAAACTTCAAATAAATTGTGCTACACTTTTCAAATATTGACATTTTGTCTAAACTTTAATAAAATTTGTACCGATTTTTTTACGAAGTTGAAAATTGGTAAATATACTAAATAAAGTATGCAGAATTTAAATTTGAAAACAAATTTGAATTATCTCTTTTGGTTTTTGAGATATGGCCTCACAAACTTACAAATAAATTTTGACATTTTTTCAAAGTGTTTATTTATGTTAAATATCTAAGGTCCGATATTTTTTACACCATTAAATGTAAAATACTAAACATTTTTTTAGTATAAGTGCTAACAAGGCATTAGGTGACGAATTTTTTGTAACATCTGGCGAAGATCGTGTCGTTAAATTTTGGAAAAATGATACAAATTATCAAACAATAACTTTACCTGCCCAATCTGTATGGTCTGTAGCTTGTATGACAAATGGAGACATAGTAACTGGATCTAGGTAAAATTTAAAAAAATAATAGCTTTTTTTATGCTTATTTTTTGAGCTACAAAAAAATGTTTCAAATAAAATTTGTTCGGAATTTAATCCTCTAAAAATTTTATTTGAAACTTTTTGCTGTATCTCTTGTCCTTTTAGAGATACAAACTAAAATATATTTCAGTGATGGCCTAGTAAGAATTTTTACACAAGATCCTGGACGCATAGCTGAAGAAAGCCAACTTAAACAATTTGAAGAAGAAGTAAAAAATTTGAATGTTGCTTCTAATCAAGAAATCGGTGGCGTCAAAATTTCTGAGTAAATATTAATTTTACCATCGCCTCAAATTTGAGGCAATAATTCTGACCATCGCCTCAAATTTGGGGCTATAACTACATCATTAAATTTAAATGACATAGATTTACTTTTTTCTTTTCTTTAGTTTACCAGGCAAAGAAATTCTGTATGAACCTGGGAAACAAGATGGCCAAACCAAATTGGTAAGAGAAGGTACTTCGGTTATTTGTTATTCTTGGTCTGCCAGTGAAGGAACTTGGAATAAAGTTGGTAAGTCCAAAAAATATTGCAAACTATACCTGACAGTAAAAAAATATCAGAAACCGACAAATCTCTATTGAAAAAACTATCATCTTCATTGAAAGACACTCTATTTAAAAATTCAAAATTTGGTAAGTAAAAAATGGTCATTTACTTTTTTTTAGGGGACGTAATGGGTGCTTCCGGTGGAACCCAAGCCACAAGTGGAAAAACTTTATATGAAGGAAAGGTATGTAACCAAAATACCGTACCTATAAAAATAATTAGTATTTTTGACTTAAGATATTTGGTATTGCAAATTTTTTGCCACATTTTTTTTGGAAAATTGATTATTGGTATATGTACATACTTAATAAACTGGGGAATTGAAATTTAAAAACAAATTTTAAATATCACTTTTAGATTTTAAGATATAAGCCCTTAAACTTCAAATAAAATTTGTACCAATTTTTTTGCGAAGTTGAAAATTGGTAAATATACTAAATAAAGTATACAGAATTCAAATCTGAAAACAGATTTCGAATATCTCGTCTAGAATTTGAGATTAACCTCAAAAACATTTAGTCCAAATGTTGACATTTAGTATAATTTTGAATAAAGCTTGTACACATTTTTTTGGAAAGTTGAAAATTGGTATACTTACGAAATAAACTATGCAGAATTCAAATTTGGAAATAGATTTCAAATATCTCTTTTAGTTTTTAAGATATAAGCCCTTTAACTTCAAATAAATTTTGCTACACTATTCAAATATTGACATTTTGTCTAATCTTTAATAAAATTTGTACCAATTTTTTTGCGCAGTTAAAAATTGGTAAATATACTAAAAAAAGTATGCAGATTTCAAATTTGTAAACAAATTTCAATTATCTCTTTTAGTTTTTAAGATATAAGCCCTTAAACTTCAAATAAATTTTACTACACTATTCAAATATTGACATTTTGTCTAATCTTTAATAAAATTTGTATAAATTTTTTTGCGAAGTTAAAAATTGGTAAATATACTAAATAAAGTATGCATAATTCAAATTTGAAAACAAATTTCAATTATCTCTTTTGGTTTTTGAGATATACGCCCTTAAACTTCAAATAAATTTTGCTACACTTTTCAAATATTGACATTTTGTCTAATCCTTAATAAAATTTGTACCATTATTTTTACGAAGTTGAAAATTGGTAAATATACTAAATAAAGTATGTAAAATTCAAATTTGAAAACAAATTTCATCAATTTTCTGTAGTGTACTCAATAAGAAAGTGTTTCTTATAAGGAACTCGAATTCCATCCAAAATATATTTTTTTGTAAATTTTTTTAGGAATATGATTTTGTATTTTCCGTCGATATCGAAGACGGCAAACCGCCCTTAAAGTTACCGTATAATAAAGACCAAGATCCTTGGTATGCGGCACAAGAATTTATACATAAAAATAATTTGTCCCAAATGTTTTTGGATCAAGTAGCCAATTTTATTATACAAAACAGTGGCGCAGTTGTTATTCAACAACAAAATAGTGATTTCGTTGACCCTTTTACAGGAGGCAGTAGGTTAGTAAAAAAAAAAATGTTATCTACATAGCCATTGATTTCTATACATATCTGGATAGTGTATATCGTTTTGTGAAAATTCAAATATAAAACTTCTTTAAACATATACCTATTAACTAATATATTGCGGGTCCTTTGCTTTTCTTGAAGGAAACACTGTGAAATGGAAATATCATTTCTGCATAAGTCTATCTCACACAAACACCCAACCGCGAATTATGCGCATGCTTGGAAACCGCGCTACTATTGGCTAACGAGGAAATCATGATCACTTTTTGCAAATCACAGAGTTCTGTTTATTAACGACTAGCGCGAGAAATTTTTAATTTAAATTTGAGAAATTAAACAATGTACCTTCTATTTATTTTGTATGTAAATTCTTGAATATAAATATTAGTAATAATAAAAAACATTGACATATTCTAGTGCTAAATTTGAATTAAATAATTTACTTTGTTGTACTGTAAAAATAATAGGAATACAATCTGGTCAGGATTAATTTATTTAGGTGACAATAAATTACTGTATGAAACACAAAGCAAATGCTTTCGAAGTGCAACTACAAACAGAAATGAAATTAAACATGTGCTCGCTGCATCACCAGGGCAGCGTTCCAAAACCAAGAATACCAAGTTTTGGCGTAGAGTATGATGTGTTGTGTTTTGGAACGAATAAGAGTAAAAAAATTGAAACTAAATTAAAAATAATTTTATGAAACTAACAAAACTACTTATAATTACATCATTAATGTCAAGCCCGTAATAAAAGCGCTTTTATGGAGCACTCTCCTCAATATAATGTGAAAGTACGCTCCATAAAATCGCTTTTATTATAAAAGTATGCTCGTAATACACGCCAACGTATTTACTTATGTTTATTTTCAACCAAAAGCATGTTTTCTTCCTCAAGAAAGCAAATTACTTTCATATGTTGAGAATCGCGAGCATCTACGTTTGAAAATATTGTGGAGTAATTTCTATACCCTCCTCGTTAGTAGAGTAAGTAGAACATCACTTTCGAGTAAACTCTGGCTGTTTTGGAACAGGTTGAGTAAACTCTGAGAGTAAGGTTATTAGTTTTGAAACGACTTTGAATAATTTCTTACTCTGAGAGTAGGATTTTGGAACGCAGCCCAGCCAGCGACGCTGTCAGCGTTAGCCAATAGTAGTCAAGATTTCCAAGCATGCGCATAATTGCCTGTTGGGTGTTTGTGTGAGATAGACTTATGCAGAAATGATATTTCCATTTCACAGTGTTTCCTTCACCTACTCTTATGGGAAAGATATGAGCATTAGCAATATATTAAAAAACAAATATGGTATTTTTATTACACAAGCACATTCTCAAAACATAAATGAATAATAATCTGAAAAAATCAGAACGATATTTTCAATAACTACAAAGATATGAACAGTAAAAGTTAAAAATTGTGATGACATTTAATTGAGACGATTTTTCGAGAAATGTGACGAATAACACCATCAAATTTGTCGAATCCTATAGATCACATAACTTTTAACTTTAAAGCAGCTTCGAAGGTTTCAATCTCCAACTAAAATTGTGCCGAAATACTCCAAAATGGCGGCGTTCAAATAGCCACAAAACTTTAACATTGCCTCCGCTATCCAGTTATGTATAAATATCAGTGACTTATTCACTTATTTTAATTATAATTTAGGTATATGCCTGGTAGTGGTACCCAAAATAATTCAACATCAGCCGGTTTAAATTTAGACCCATTTACTGGTAAGAAAAAAAAATCTTTGACGATGATAGTCCCAGAAATAACCGACCTAACACAGAAAACACAAAAAAATTGGGGAAAAAATAGTTTTATTTTTATACCTAGGCTCCTATTAGCTTGATACACTTTCCCATCTTTGTTCAAAAGCTTCAATACTCTGTTTTTCAAGTTTAGGGACGAAAAATAATCCGCGGGGCTAAATCTGGCGAATAGGGTGTGTGAGGAAGCAATAGGTCCATAAACCATAACAAAAAATAATAAAATGTATAAATTACTTTGCGAGATATTTGAATTTATTTCCAGGGCACAGATGACGTCACACTAGTGGTATGTTTCTCGCGCAGCCTACTACAGAAACTTATGGAATGCCGTTTTAGCATTTATTCCCACATTTTAAAACAGTCATACAAATTAATGTATCGAAAAAATAAACTCTCATTAAAAAGAAAGATTTAAACTGATTGTTGAATTAAAATGTTTGTTGATAATATAATTTTAAATTTTTCAAACAAACATTTTAAATCAATAGTCAACACACAACTTTCTTTTTAATATTAGTTTAATTTTATGTTTGTTCAATTTATATGATTGTTGTTAATCTCTAAACAAACGTAAAAATTCAAGTATCATAGAAATGAAGTAACATTTATATGAATGAATTAAATTGACTCTTTATTTTCACGACACATGAATTAAAACGATTGTTTATTTCTATGATACTTGAATTAAATTGTTTGTTTCATTCTATGATACATGATTTAATATGATTGTTGATAATTTTATAACAATAAAAATAAACTCTTATTAAAATGAAAGATGTAAATTGATTGTTGTATTAAAATGTATAATTGTTTAGTCTAAATTTGAAATTATTTATTCTCAATTTGAAATTGTTTAGTCTAAATTTGAAATTGTTTATTCTCATTATGAAATTGTTTAGTCTAAATTTGAAATTGTTTATTCTCATTTTGAAATTGTTTAGTCTAAATTTGAAATTGTTTATTCTCAATTTGTAATTGTTTATTCTCAATTTGAAATTGTTTAGTCCAAATTTGAAATTGTTTAGTCTCAATTTGAAATTGTTAGTCTCAATTTGATGTTTTATAGTCTCAAATTGAAGTTGAAAAGGTATAGAATACAAATTTGACACTTCGTTTAACAGATAAACAATTGCTGTTGTTATGAAAACAATATTTCAAAACCTACTTTGTCAGGAACAATAAATATTGTACAATTCTTGTACTTTCTACCAAAGTATTTTTCTTAAGAACAACACCATCTATACGTCAGGTCGGATACTTCTGGGACTATCTTACAAAATATCTATTCCTCTATTTTTTTTCCTTTTATCTATAATATTTTTATAGGTAGTAGCAGCTATACAACATCAAATCCAGCTCAAATTCCTACTCAAAATATGGACACAACCCCAGATCTATATTTGGGTAGAATTATTAAAAAATCAGAATATTTTCCGCATATGTCATACCTATATTTTGACCAGGGAAATTTGGGCGTTATTTTAGAAAAATTAAAAGAATTCAATAAAAAAAATGGTGATACTTCTAATAATATTGATGATACATTACTTGAAGGGGTTGTAAAATTAGCAGATGGCACAAAAACTGACGCAATTTATGTTTCGACTTTACTTCAAATTTTAGGTTGGCCACAAGGTAATTATAGCTGAGGCTACTAATTTTACGATCGCCTCAAATTTGAGACTAATTTTAACCATCGCCTCAAATTCGAGGCACTTTATTTACCATCGCCTCAAATTTGAGGCAATATTTTAACCATAGCTTCAAATTTGAGGCAATTTTACTGTAGTGACTGGATAATAAATAATACCGCGCGAATAAGTGAAAACTAAACAATATTCGATAAACAGTTAATGAAAGAGCGTATTAATTCCAAACACAATATTATTATTTCAAAATACACCACTGAATTACAAATAAAAGTATTATAAAACAATACTTTTGATTTTTTGAAAAATTCTACTTTTAAAATATTGATAAAATGACTTTTGTTAGATTCATTGTTGTAATCAATATTATATTGTTGTAATCAACAATTTTACAGTTATAATTTGCAAGATAACAAAGTTAGAAAATTGTCCAATTGGCACAATATTTTTTTCACTTTTTTATACTAAATTTTAATAGTAAATCAGGGAAATTCAATATCGGCAGAAAAAAAATTTTCTCACTAAGATTTCAGAATTATAATTATTTGATTCTTTGCATCTTTGCAAAATGCTAGTATTTAAATATTGCCGAATTTCTTCTTATAATCAATATTTTTGAGCTATAAGAAAAATATTCTTTGTTGTAATCAACAGTTATTATTTGAATATAACTAAAAGAATATCAGTTTGGACTTATAACTACTACACTTTAATTGTGCGTTGTTCAATATAGAATTTAATTATTTAGACTATTGGAAATATAAATATGGCATAATTACCGGAAGTATTATTGTTGACAGTTAAAACTGCTAAATATAATAACAAGCGAGATATTTGCTGGCTAATTTATAGACGACACTCTATATATAAATTCAGTCACTATATATTTTACCATGGCCTCAAATTTGAGGCAATCAATTTAACATTCGCCTCAAATTTGAGGCAATCGATTTTGACCATCGCCTCAAATTTGAGGCTACATATATGTACCAAACTTTAATATTTCAGATGTAGTTTTTCCTGTTTTGGACGTAACACGATTGGCCCTACGACATTTAGACAACAATAACGTTTTATGTTCTCAATCTAATGGATCCAATTTAATACATTTATTGCGTAAATATATCACACAAGACAATGTTGCTAATAAAATGTTGTCTTTAAGAATTTTATGTAATATGTTTTCTCATAATTCAGGCGAAAACTTAATTATTCTACATGAAAACCATATTTTGAATGATTTTTTGACGCTAAACAACTTAAATAAAAATTGCCAGGTATGGAAAAATTGTTAGGCGAAGACTTACGTCATCAAATAATATTATGGAAATAATGACGTCATATACTACTACGTTTACATGGGATACTAATTTATATGGCGCGACTTTTTTGGTTTTTTTTGACAAGCAAATATGGAGCCTCATGACAAAATAACAGTAATTATGTACGTAGATGTCAAATGTTATCATTTTTTATTCAAAAGATAGAAACCATGTGAACATAGAAAATCTTGAAATTTTGAAATTGACATTTGCAAGTTATGTACATGATTACTAGCTGTCATTTTGACACGGGCCTTATATCTACTTGTCAAAAAAACATAATTTAATTAATGTTTGATAACAAAAGAAATATTAACTTTCGAACGGTTTTCAACAGAATTAATGGCCCACCATTGGCCAATTCCCGTTCGAAATAGTTCACGACATTCATTGTTAGCTTCTGAGATTTTGTTAAAGCTTTAGGCATTATTATGGATGTATTAATATATTACTTATTATAACAAACAAATAATATTGTAGCACAAGCCACAAATACTTAACGCAAAGGAAAGTGACAATAGTGATATAAAATTTAATGTAAACATTGTCATGCCAACGTATGGTATAAAAATCATTTAGAATTATTTCAAATAATTTTATATTCCGTAAAAGGAATAGAGTTTGACTTAAAAATATTTGTAAATTTCATTAAAATATACGTTTCTTAATACTAGTATTTTTTTTGTCTATATTTAAAAATGAATAATTTCTACAAGCTATATTTTATTTTATAAGTTTTTTTTTAGGTTGATGACGTAAGTCTTCTGCCAATTCATTTTCACTTTAACAATAAATTAAATGTTTTTATTCAATTTTGACGTTTTAAACAGTCATTATTAACTCCATAGCAACAACTACAAGTAACACTTTATTCACATGTGAATTAAAATTTTTTAAATCACTCTCACAAAATTTTAACTCACCACAGTATTTATCAGACATTATCAGCCATTTTCATTATTTTTCACGGCACAAATGACAGACAATAAATTTTTTAAAATAGATCACTTGACGTCTATCATCGATTGTCATGCTCAGCCTACTAACTTATCAGTTTTTTATTTTGTCAAAATTAAATATTATAATAGTTTTTATTATTATTTCGTCAAAATTGAATAAAATATTGTACAAACCACGTGAGCTAAGAATGTTTTCAACATTATCTTAGCTCACTTGGTGTGTAAATATCTATATTATCAATTTCATTATTTTTGACAGATCGCCATGGCAACTTTCCTGCTAAACCTGTCAATCTTGCTGTCAAAAAGTCAAAGTTTGAGGCTGTCAAATATGGTTGAGACTTTTTCAAACTTAACTTTGAGTCTAAATGACTCTGAAGCTGAATTCAGATGTTTTGTGGCATTAGGAAATGTTTTAAACATTATAGATCGAACTAATGTTCTTAATAATGAATATGTACAACTTTTAAAAGAAAAATTAAATAGGATCTCGATGTCTAACGATCAAAATCAAAAAAGAAACATTAATTGTGCAAAAGATTTAAATAATTTATTAATGTAATTTTATAAGCTTCTTATAAATAAATGAGTGAAAATATTGTTTGTTTTTTTTTTAATCTGCTCTAATTTCAGACGTTTAGTATCCAGATTTTAGTGAATAAGCACGTTTTAAGGTTTGTAGAATCCGATTTTAATATTTTTACAATGTGTGTGTGTGTGTAGAAGTTGTAGACACGGTTTTTCAAATTCTATAAGACTAAAGACCATTTTAACTACGTATTCCTTAATCTGACATTAATGGGAAGAGCTGAAAAGGTTTTGGTATCAATTGGACAACCGGAAGTAACAGTTTCTTAAAAAAATCTTCTAAATATTTTTTGGAAATTTAATTAAAGAATATAAAATTCTCTTATATCTTCTATAGATTTATAGATAAAGAGTTATAAATATATATATATATATATATATATATATATATATATATATATATATATATATATATTACTTTTCAAGGAAATTTCGGTATGGAATTTATAGAGAATAATATATGGGGTCCCGTGGCCCGCGAATCTGGGGGTACCGGGTTCGATCCCGACAGACGCCAAATATTTCCAATTTTAAATGGCACAAAAGTGACCCCTGTGGTGCACTCTCCACACCAGCTATAAGTGCCCGTGAGGTGACGCCTGGTAAGCGCCCACACGGTAAAATATATCGTCATCATTACCGATGTCTACATGTGTTGTAGATACTGGCACACCCACAAATGGGTAATATGCCGTGATGATATATTTATTTATTTAGTATATGTTTGTGTTATAATTTTGCTGGATATATAGACTATTGTCACATCAGATTTTTTAGGCTCACCCAATCAAATATCAGACAGTGTTTTGTTTTTTAAAAGCCAATAATAATTGAGTATACTATTATATGTCTTTTAAACCAATAACTAAGAAAGACAGATACTTTTTCTTAGCCTATAAAAATATTGATTCTTTTGCAACCAATCATCTTAAAGTTAGGGTGATTCTAATCACTTATTTTAAGGCTGGACCAATCAAATATCTGAGCGTTTTATATATTTAAAAACCAGTAAGTCTAGTGTACACTAATTTTATTTCTATTGGACCAATATCTTTTAAAGAAAACTAGTTTTTGTATTTAAAAACCACCTATATTGAGGCATCCACAATTTTTATATTATTTCAACCAATGAAGTAAGAGATAGGGTCGATTCTGATTTGTTTTAAGAAAGAACAATTGAATATAGGCGGGATTTCTTCCCAGTTCAAAATAAGTAACAGGTTTCAAGATTTTATTACATTTTGACCAATTAAGTTAAAAGAAGGGTGTCTTATCTTTTACTACGAACCAGTAACGTTTCTTGAAATAAAAGATAGGGTTGATTCTGATTTGTTTTAAGAAAGAACAATTGAATATAGGCGGGATTTCTTCCCAGTTCAAAATAAGTAACAGGTTTCAAGATTTTATTACATTTTGACCAATCAAGTTAAAAGAAGGGTGCCTTATGTGTTACTACGAACCAGTAACGTTTCTTGTTGTATTATTTGTCAGCCAATAGGATCAGCCGTTAGTTTAAAATGAACCAATGGCAAATAACAACAAATACATTCCTGAAAACAACGGTAAATGTTCCTATTGCAATTTTACTGGATATATAGAATCTTTTCCAAGGAACTTTTGGTATGGGATTTGTACAAAATACATCAAATTTACAGAAGGTCTTGTGCTGGCCACAACAGATTTTTACCTCCCGCTACCCTTTTTTTTAGTAAATGACCACGTTTTAAGGTCCCTAGAATCCATTTTTAACATTTTCACGTTGATGTCTGTATGTGTATGGATTTTGTCTTCGCTCTAACTCAAATACTATCATACAGAAAATTCTGACATCTTGTATTTCTATCCTATTCTAATATGAAAAGAAGCCATTAGATTTTGGTGTAAATCAGATAACCGAAAATGGCACTTTACCTGAAGCTCATAGTGGTTTTCCTTCAAAAAATATCATTAAATGCCATTTTTTCGAATTTTATGTCTTATGAAAATTAAAGATTATTGAATTTTCTACAGGAATACATTAATACTTTTTCTATATATTTTACAGATAAATTTAAAAATAATTTTTTTATTAGTCGCGAAGCCTAAGATAAACACAATTCCTATGTTAGACAGTTGATATTTCAAGTGAATGTAAATGACAGTAAATGTCACTGTCAAAAAACTAATCACTTCAAATTAATAATAGTGACATTTTAAAAAGAAAATAGTATATAAAGCAATATTTTTCTGCAATGGAACAGTTTGCAGCGTTAGTAAATACGTAGGTATGTATTTAAATTAATAAAAATTAAATAGCGGGAGGTTTTGTGTTTGCCACATCAGATTTTTTTATATATAATTCCTAAACCACTCTTCAGATAAAATTGACACATATATAAATTTTTTAGATAATTTCTTGTACTTTTCAAATTTTCAACGTTCAAGTATCTATCTTTAACCGTATCCGTGGGGCACACAAAAATTCAGTTGTCCTTTTTACCTCTCGCTAAGAGAGGTATTGGAATCATGCTAAAATTCAGATTTTAGTGAATAAGCACGTTCTAAGGTCCCTAGTATCCGATTATAACATTTTACAATGATGCCCGTATGTGTGTGTGTGTGTGTGTGTGTGTGTGTGTGTGTGGATGTTGGAACCACGGTTTGTCAAATACTATAAGACTTAAAAAATATTTAACTGCAGTTTCCTCAATCTGACATTCCTGGGAAGAGCTGATTAGATTTTGGTAACAATTGGACAACCAGAAGTAATAGTTTCTTTAAAAAAATCTTCTAAATATTATTTTTTGAAAATTTCTGTTATTACTAATATTAAAGACTATAAAAATCTCTATCTGATACATTTAAAATTTTTATTATATCTTCTATGGGTTCGATCCCGACAGACGCCAAATATTTCCAATTTTAAATGGCACAAAAGTGACCCCTGTGGTGAACTCTCCACGCCAGCTATAAGTGCCCGTGAGGTGACGCCTGGTAAGCGCCCACACGGTAAAATATATCGTCATCATTACCGATGTCTGCATGTGTTGTAGATACTGGCACACTCAGAAATGGGTAATATGCCGTGATGATATATTTATTTATAATACCCAATCAAATATCAGACAGTGTTTTGTTTTTTAAAAGCCAGTAATAATTGAGTATACTATTATATGTCTTTTAAACCAATAACTAAGAAAGACAGATACTTTTTCTTAGCCTATAAAAATATTGATTCTTTTGCAACCAATCATCTTAAAGTTAGGGTGATTCTAATCACTTATTTTAAGGCTGGACCAATCAAATATCTGAGCGTTTTATATATTTAAAAACCAGTAAGTATAGTGTACACTAATTTTATTTCTATTGGACCAATATCTTTTAAAGAAAACTAGTTTTTGTATTTAAAAACCACCTATATTGAGGCATCCACAATTTTTATATTATTTCAACCAATGAAGTAAGAGATAGGGTCGATTCTGATTTGTTTTACGAAAGAACAATTGAATATAGGCGGGATTTCTTCCCAGTTCAAAATAAGTAACAGGTTTCAAGATTTTATTACATTTTGACCAATCAAGTTAAAAGAAGGGTGTCTTATCTTTTACTACGAACCAATAACGTTTCTTGAAATAAAAGATAGGGTTGATTCTGATTTGTTTAAAGAAAGAACAATTGAATATAGGCGGGATTTCTTCCCAGTTCAAAATAAGTATCAGGTTTCAAGATTTTATTACATTTTGACCAATCAAGTTAAAAGAAGGGTGTCTTATCTTTTACTACGAACCAGTAACGTTTCTTGAAATAAAAGATAGGGTCGATTCTGATTTGTTTTAAGAAAGAACAATTGAATATAGGCGGAATTTCTTCCCAGTTCAAAATAAGTATCAGGTTTCAAGATTTTATTACATTTTGACCAATCAAGTTAAAAGAAGGGTGCCTTATGTTTTACTACGAACCAGTAACGTTTCTTGTTGTATTATTTGTCAGCCAATAGGATCAGCCGTTAGTTTTAAATGAACCAATGGCAAATAACAACATATACATTCGTGCAAACAATAGTAAATGTTCCTATTACAATTTTATTGGATATATAGAATCTTTTCCAAGGAACTTTTGGTATCGGATTTGTACAAAATACATTGAATTGACGGAAGGTTTTGTGCTGGCCACAACAGATTTTTACCTCCCGCTACCCTTTTTTTAGTAAATGACCACGTTTTAAGGTCCCTAGAATCCATTTTTAACATTTTCACGATGATGTCTGTATGTGTATGGATTTTGTCTTCGCTCTAACTCAATTACTATCATACAGAAAATTCTGAAACCTTGTATTTCTATCCTATTCTAATATGAAAAGAAGCCATTAGATTTTGATGTAAATCGGATAACCGGAAATGGCACTTTACCTGAAGCTCATAGTGGTTTTTCTTCAAAAAATATCATTAAATGCCATTTTTTCGCATTTATGTCTTATGAAAATTAAAGATTATTGACTTTTCTACAGGAATACATTAATACTTTTTCTATATATTTTACAGATAAATTTAAAAATAATTTTTTTTATTAGTCCCGAAGCCTAAGATAAACACAATTCCTATGTTAGGCAGTTGATATTTCAAATGAATGTAAATGACAGTAAATGTCACTGTCAAAAAACTAATCACTTCAAATTAATAATAGTTACATATTAAAAAGAAAATAGTAAATAAAGCAATAGTTTTCTGCAATGGAACAGTTTGCAGCGTTAGTAAATACGTAGGTATGTATTTAAATTAATAAAAATTAAATAGCGGGAGGTTTTGGGTTGGCCACATTTTTTTATATACAATTCCTAAACCACTCTTCAGATAAAATTGACACATATATAAATTTTTTAGATAATTTCTTGTACTTTTCAAATTTTTAACGTTTAAGTATCTATCTTTAACCGTATCCGTGAGGCACACAAAAATTCAGATGTCCTTTTTACCTCTCGCTAAGAGAGGTATTGGAATCATACTAAAATTCAGATTTTAGTAGATAAGCACGTTTTAAGGTCCCTATAATCCGATTATAACATTTTACAATGATGTCCGTATGTGTGTCAAATACTATAAGACTTAAAAAAATATTTAACTGCAGTTTCCTCAATCTGACATTCCTGGGAAAAGCTGATTAGATTTTGGTTACAATTGGACAACCAGAAGTAATAGTTTCTTTAAAAAAATCTTCCAAATATTCTTTTTTGAAAATTTCTGTTATTACTAATATTAAAGAATATAAAAATCTCTATCCGATATATTTAAAATTTTTATTATATCTTCTATGGAGTTAAAGATAGAGACATATAAACATATAAAATAATAAGTTGAAAATGAATCTCGCAGCCCTGGAAAACAAGTGGTGGTCACAACAGATTTTTTTAAAATTCAACAAAAATTCAAATTAATACCTAATACATAAAATACAGTACTAAGAAATCTTTATTATTTTTATTTACAATGACTACAAAGATAGTATATATATATTTTATTAATTTTCGGCTTTATTTCTTAATCGTAATCGTCTTTCTCTCTCATATTCCTTCATACGAAGTACATAGCTAAAAAAAAAAAACAACAACTTTAAATAAAAGATAATCCACAACTTAAACAATCTAAAAACTAGTTAAAAATCATAATACATACTCTTCGTATTCACAAGTCAAATACTCGTGTTTTTGATGGCCACATTTATAAACAAAAGGCCATACATCAGCCCGACAGGCCCGATAATTCAATAACAAATGAGCACAATAATCTCTATCCTCAATTGGTATTTTAGAACTTTCCAGTTCTTGCTCAGATGCTAGCATCACTGAAAATTTTATTTAGGCCCGTCAATCGTTTATGGATCATTTTAGAGAAAAATACTTCAAATAAAATAAAGGCACAATTAATTTTTCTATAACTTTTATTTGAAGTATTTTTCTGTAAAATTATCCATAAACAACTGACAGTGAAAAAAGTAAAAATATCTTTTAAATATAATTTTTTGGAAATTTGTTATTAAAAATATTGATGAACATAAAATTCTACATCTGATACATTTAAAATTTTTATTATATCTTGTATAGATTTAGAGATAAAGGCACTGTAATATATACAATAATCTAATCAGAGAGGCTACGGCACTAAGGAAACCAGTTGACAAATTTTTATAACATAGTTTGTAAATGACATGTCAGTGTCAAAAATCAACAGTTTTAGTGACATTCTAAAAGCTTTTTATGGGAAGTACATTTAATATTTCTTATTGTTTTATTAATTAAATATTTAAAATTGTAGGTAAAATCTAGTAAATGAATTGGAAGAATCTCTGGCATTTAGGAACTTCCTCATACAATGAAAAATAGATATAATTAGAATTGTGTGCAGAAAACATGTTAAATACAATAAAAACAATATTTGGGTAAAGTTCTGTATTTTTACCTCCCGCTACCCTAGGTAAGGGAGGTATAGGGATCGTGCTTAAAATCGGATATAGAGATTTTAGTGAATAAGCACGTTTTGATGTCCCTAGAATCTGATTTTAACATTTTTACAATGATGTCTGTAGGTATGTATGTGTGTGTGTCTGTGTGTGTGGATCTTGTGGACACGATTACTCAAATACTATCAATCAGAAAAATTTGAAATTTTGTATATCCATTCTATACTAATGTGGGAAGAGCTCATTAGTTTTTAGTGTATATCGGATAACCGGAAGTATCATTTATACAAGCTTTTAACAGTTTTTCTTGTAAAAAATTCATTGAATATAATTTTTTAGCAACTTTTACCAATACAAATTGAATATAATGGCACAATCTTCAATTCTACGATAATAGCATTTAGTAAATAACTTGAAATAACTTTATATTATAAAATAATTTATTTTTGTACATCACTTTGCCTCTGCGTCAAACAAAAACAATACTTTAATAACAAATTTGATATATTTAAACAAATGTCACTGTCACGAAGCAATTTAGTAGTTTAAATATGATTCTAATGAAATTAAGGTTTGTAAAAATAATATATTTTCCATCATACATAAATATTAGATATACAGGATAATTCGATTTAAGTTTGATGTTTGCAGCATTATATATCGAACAGCTCTCAATAAGAACGTGATTTCAAAGTGTCAAATCATAGTTTGCAACTACACATTTACGAAATGGATAATGTACGGCGAAGAATTTACACAGATTGCGTTTTAGAGCATAAGGAAGTTGGTGATGATTTTGACAATAATGTGTGTGTGACGATTTTTCCTTAAAATATATTAATGATCCAAAACTTCGCAAAGTTGGTATTTAATACTCATATAATTTGAAACAACATATTAGATTTTGACTATATATGATAAACCGGATGTAGTAATTAATTTTTCAGGAAAAACGTAATAAAATATAATCCAAAA
Source organism: Ophonus ardosiacus (assembly GCA_943142095.1). Lineage (NCBI taxonomy): Eukaryota > Metazoa > Arthropoda > Insecta > Coleoptera > Carabidae > Ophonus > Ophonus ardosiacus. The sequence continues at coordinate 4,493,366 of OW964840.1, forward strand.
TTTCGTATTACAAACTTTTCTATTTATTGGAACAACAAAGTAGATTTTGTTTACAAACGATCAATCAGAAGTGAAACTTTACTTAAAGCTCATTGCTATTTTAAACATGGAATTGGCGGGTGGTCAAGTGCTGGCCACATCAGATTTTTTTGTTATAAAACGACGGTTCGATAGCGAAGTGCAATACAATACTTATACTGAGGTATTGCGCTGGCCAAAGCCACAACAGATTTTTATACAAAAATTAATAACAAAATAGCATCTATGTGGGGTTGGAAAAAAATCATTTCAAAGCCTACTAAGTAAGTTTTCATAGAAACAGATGAATATATTCTATTTCAACTTAACCTATATGTTATGTAAAACTTTAAGTACCTCTTTCTTTTCTCCCATTTTGAAATCCTTGTAGAGAATCAAAACTTGGATTTTTCAAAGGATGCGGCGTAATTTCTGGCTGATTATATAATGCATACGCATTCCCCATTTTTAATTTTATATTTTACTTCAAATCCCAATAAAAGTAGCCTATTTTTGTAATCAGCTGTTGGCAGTGTTGCCACAAGTCTAATACAAAATTCCCCTAGATTTGTGCAAAGTTTTCGCCTGTTTTATTATTAATAATAAGAAGAAATATATACATAAATGATGTATAAACAAATATATGAATTTGATTTTATTATTTATTATATTTGCATATTGTTTTCACGAATATATATGTTGTTATTTGCCATTGGTTTACTTCAAACTATCGGCTGATCTTATTGGCTGACAAATAATACAATAAGAAACCTAACTGGTTCGTAATAAAACAAAAAATCACCCTTCTTTTAACTTGATTGGACAAAGTGTAATAAAATCTTGAAACTTGATACTTATTTTGAACTGATAAGAAAACCGGCTTATATTCAATTGTTCTTTCGTAAAACAAATCAGAATCGACCCTATCTTTTACTTTATTGGTTGAAATAATATAAAAATTGTGCATGCCTCAATATAGGTGGTTTTTAAATACAAAATTACGCTTCAATAAAAGTTATTGGTCCATATACTTACTAGATTTTAATCAGATATAACACTCAGATATTTGATTGGTCAAGTGTCCAGATGTATAATAAATGATTAAAATCACCCCAATTTTGACATCAATATTTCTATTGGCTAACAAAAAGTACATTTCTTTCTTAGCGATTGGTTTACAAGAAATAAAATAGTATACCGCAATATTACTGGCTTTTAAAAAACAAAACACTGTCTAATATTTGATTGGCTGAACATTAAAACAAACGATTAGAATCACCCCAACTTTGATAAATCCTACCTATTGTCATTTGTTCTTTCTTAAAACAAATCAAAATCGTCTTTACCTTTTCTTCATTGGTTGAAATTCAATATTTTCTGGTGTGTTAATAAACGCAAGTTTGACATCTGCCATCAGTGTCAATGTCACTTGCGCATACTATAACTAACCGTTAAGGTTCATTTATAGCTACGAAAATAAGAAATATAAATAAAATTATAAATAAGACTTTATGGTTCGTGTTCACAGTTTTTAAAATAAAACGTCAACTGTCATTTAATATATTCTTAATTAACAAACAATAATAACAACTTTATACCTTTTAAAGTTGGTACTGCACGCAATCATACATGCAAACCTTTGTCTTAAGACAGTTTTTAAATATTTAAATTGAAATCCTTTTGCCAGAACATAAATTGACAGCTCAAATGACAGTTGTTATGTATGTACTTATTTTAGTGTAAAATATTTAACATTTGTGGGTATGTCTATAAGAAGCTATTGTTTATATTGTTATTTTTATGTATATTTTTTTACCTCCCGCTAAGATCCAGATTTTAGCGAATAAGCACGTTTTAGGGTCACTAGAATCCGATTTTAACATTTTACAATGATGTCTGTGCGTGTGTGTGTGTGTGGATGTTGTAGACACAGTTTCTCAAATTCTATAGTACTAAAAGATCTATTTAACTACGTATTCCTTAATCTGACATTAATGGGAAGATCTGAAAAGGTTTTGGTAACAATTGGACAACCGGAAGTAGTAGTTTCTAAAAATAATCTTCTAAATTTTTATTATATCTTCTATACATTTAGAGATAGAGACTCATAAATATATAAAATAATTCGTTACAATCTAATAATGTTACTACCAAGTTTATATCTCTACCTACTTTTGAATTATTGCCCCAAAAGTCAATATACCCTATATTTACATAAAAACTTCAAAATTTTCAAAAATCTAATTTTTATGTATCTAGATACTTCTCAATGCGCTGATTCCAAATTTTGAAACCGCAGGTCGGTATCTCTTTTCGTTCTCGAGATATTTAGATTCAAAGTTTTGCTCAAAACTGCCCATTTTTGGGTAGTAACCCAAAAATGGGTCGAGATATGAATTTGGCGACAACACCATTCGATTCTACGGGAAAAATTACATAAGTATACCAATTTTCATAATTTTTGAACACCGCATACAATCTCTAAAGCAAAATAACTGAAAATGGCCAAAATTTGAAAAAATCGTAAGGGGTACCCCTTAGGATTTTTTCAGATTTTGGCCATTTTCAAACTTTTATTCATAAAAAATGAACCGGTTGGACAAAAATTATGAAAATTGGTACACTTATGTAATTTTGCCCGTAGAATTGAATGGTCGTGTCGGCAAATTCATATCTCGACCCATTTTTGGGTTCCTACCCAAAAATGGGCAGTTTTGAGCAAAACTTTAAATGTAAATATCTCGAGAACGAAAAGAGATATCGACCTGCGGTTTCAAAATTTAGAATCAGCGCATTGAGAAATATCTAGGTACATACAAATTAGATTTTTGAAAATTTTGAAGTTTTTACCTGAATATGGGGTATATTGACTTTTGGGGCAATAATTCAAAAATGGGTAGATATATATACTTGGTAGTAAATGTATGTATGTAAATGCTTACTTAAAAACAGTCATAATTTATGTAAATATTCATGATTGTCAATAATTTTGAAGTATTTATTTACATTATACGTATTTTTTCTTCATAAAATTCAGGTACGTATATTAATTGTTTATTTATGTATATTTAAAATTATAATTTTAAATAAAAAATATGTAATTGATCTTTATCATTTTATATATTGACCTACAATTGTATGTTTATTTTCTCATTAAATTTTGTCAGTATTAAAAATAAATTAATTTATTTAACTAAATATATATTTCCAAATACCGATAATACAGATAAAAATATATTTGTACACAATAAAGATAACTGTTTTAATATTCACAAAAAAGTTTAAGCTAATCCTCATTTTTGGATTAGCGAATTCTACTCTAATTTTGACAGTTTATATCTTAAAATATAGTCTAACCTATTCCTAGTATCTACCTTTATTAATAACATCATGAAAATTAAATTTTAAATACCCGAATAGAATAGAATTCACTAATCCAAAAATGAGGATTATCTTCAACTTTTGTTGTAACATATTTGGTTCTATAACGATAATAGTTCATATATAATAAAAAAATAATTTTCCTACCTTGGATATAACGACCTCGGCTTATACGGTGCTCCAATGTTCCATCCGCTACGAAAAACAGTCATAAACATATTTTAAATATAGTCTTAAAATTGTCACAAATTCATAAAAGTATATTTAATATTTTTTTCACTGTTTTTACACTAAAAAAACACTAAACACTAAATATTTACACTAAAAACGAATGAATAAACACTAACAAAACATTATCGTTCAACAAAAACGCATCAACTGACTCTGCAATTGTTCCAAAGCTTGCTGTGCAAGTTAGAACAAATTATTTATTTTGTAAACTAGATAATACAAAATATAGATTGATATAATACAAAAAAAGTCTTGTTTAACAATAATTTCTGTTTATTTTAGGAAAAATAGTTGTCTATAAAACCCAATATATGTATTTAATTTTTTTTTAATCTAAAATGTAAAGTATTATGTTACGTTGTTATACATTAAAAATAAATAAATAATATAGTTATTTTATTTATTTTATAGGGTGAACATTGAAAAAAAATCTGTTGTGTCCAGCACAATACCTCTCGCCATTTGCATTTTCACTATCGAACCGTCGTTTTATAACAAAAAAAAAAATACAGAACTTTACCCAAATATTGTTTTTTATTGTATTTAACATGTCTTCTGCACACATATAATTCTAATTATATCTATTTTTCATTATATGAGGAAGTTTCTAAATGTCAGAGATTCTTCCAAGTCATTAACCAGATTGGCGGTATTTCTGATGGATATATGCATTTTACCTATAATTTCAAATATTTAATTAATAAAACAATAAGAAAAATTAAATATACTTCCCAGAAAAAGATTTCAGAATGTCACTAAAACTGTTGATTTTTGGCACTGACATCTGTCATTTACAAACTATACAATAAAAAACAATATTTGGGTAAAGTTAAAAAAATATTAATTATATTGGGTTTTAGACAGATATTTTTCCTAAAATATATTGAAATTATTGTAAAAGAGAAAAAAATAGTTATTTTTTTGAGACTAAAATCAGATATGGGCTCCATTTAAAAAAATATAAGTTTGTGTTATATCTCAAAAATTTACGGATTTAAAAATTTATTCCGTATGCCACAGGTTAGTTAATAAAAATATCTATCTTTTGTATTTGAAACGTTTTTCTCAATTACTAATAGATTAGAAGTTATTTGAAAAAGAAAAAATCAACAATATTCAGTTTTTCGTCATTATCTAGTGCCCTATGAGAATTTTTGGAAAAACAAAAGCACATCTGAGATGGCCTTCCAAAGGCGCACAAAAAGTTCCATTTAACCTACCTTGTATCTCTTATAGTTCTCGAGATCCCAATGGTGGCACTTCTAAATGGGACACACTGTATATAATGGAATTTAAGAATAAAAATTAAATATTATTTCATAAATGGAATATATTTATTAATACGTAACAAAATTATGTAACATTGATAAATTCTAATAAAAAAATGTACAACAACAAATACATGTAATTATATTTGTTATATTGGTCAATATTCATTGTCATATGTCATTTGTTTGTGGTTCATTTTATGGTGAAATGCAATGGTTGTGGTAAAATGGTTAAACCACCGGAACAACTTCTGTTTGGAAATTAGTGGTTATTAATTGCACCAAATCACCAGATTTTGGTCGGGTTTTGCCACAAGACCAATTATGAAATAATCTAAAAAAAAAATGTTTGTATTAATTTTGACCATGGTGAATAATATAGAACCCTCTAATTTTTGTTGACATTTGTCATGTTAGTTCCAGAATGTTATGTAGAGGCGCTGCATGTAAGGTGAGAATCTCATCAATATGCCAACAAAAGTTGAGGGGTTGTCACACCTATAGTTATTCACCATGGTATTTTAAATTTAATGGTGTAAAAAACATCGGACCTTAGATATTTAATCTAAATAAACACTTTGAAAAAATGTCAAAATCTATTTTTAAGTTTGCGTCGTCATATCTCAAAAACTAAAAGAGATAATTAAAATTTGTTGGCAAATTTGAATTCTGCATACTTTATTTAGTATATTTACCTATTTTCAACTTCGCAAAAAAATTGGTACAAATTTTATTAAGGATTAGACAAAATGTCAATATTTGAAAAGTGTAGCAAAATTTATTTGAAGTTTAACGGCTTGTATCTTAAAAACTAAAAGAGATAATTGAAATTTGTTTTCAAATTTGAATTCTGCATACTTTATTTAGTATATTCACTAATTTTCAACCACGTAAAAAAATTGGTACAAATTTTATTAAATATTAGACAAAATGTTAATATTTGAAAAGTCTAGCAAAATTTACTTAAAGTTGAAGGGCTTATATCTTAAAAACTAAAAGAGATATTTAAAATTTGTTGTCAAATTTGAATTATGCATACTTTATTTGGAAAATTTACCAATTTTCAACTTCGCAAAAAAATTGGTACAAATTTTATTAAAGATAAGACAAAATGTCAATATTTGAAAAGTGTAGCAAAATTTATTTGAAGTTTAAGGGCTTGTATCTTAAAAACTAAAAGAGATAATTGAAATTTGTTTTCAAATTTGAATTCTACATACTTTATTTAGTATATTCACCAATTTTCAACCTCGTAAAAAATTTGGTACAAATTGTATTAAACATTAGACAAAATGTCAATATTTGAAAAGTGCAGCAAAATTTATTTGAAGTTTAAGGGCTTATATCTTAAAAACTAAAAGAGATATTTAAAATTTGTTATCAAATTTGAATTCTGCATACTTTACTTAGTATATTTACCAATTTTCAACCTCGTAAAAAAATTGGTACAAATTTTATTAAATATTAGACAAAATGTCAATATATGGAAGTTTCAGGGCTTATATCTTAAAAACCAAAAGAGATATTTAAAATTTGTTCCCAAATTTGAATTCTTCATAGTGTTTTAAGTATGTACACCAATTTTCAATTTTCCAAAAAAATGTGTACACGATTTATTAAAAATTATGCCAAAAGTCAACTTTTAGACTAAATGTTTTTAAGGTTATATCTCGAAGACTAGACGAGATATTTGAAATCTGTTTTCAAATTTGTATTCGGCATAATTTATTTAGTATATTTACCAATTTTCAACTTCGCGAAAAAATTGGTACAAATTTTATTAAATATTAGACAAAATGTCAATATATGGAAAATACATAAAAATTTATTTGAAGTTTCAGGGCTTATATCTTAAAAACCAAAAGAGATATTTAAAATTTGTTCCCAAATTTGAATTCCTCATAGTTTTTTAAGTATGTACACCAATTTTCAATTTTCCAAAAAAATGTGTACAAGATTTATTAAAAATTATACCAAAAGTCAACTTTTAGACTAAATGTTTTTAAGGTTATATCTCGAAATCTAGACGAGATATTACAAATCTGTTTTCAAATTTGAATTCCGCATGATTTGTTTAGAATATAAACCAATTTTCAGTTTTCCAACAAAAAAATTAAAAGTGTTATAATGATTAAGATTATAACATTTATACACCGTGATCTTGACAGTGTCAACACTTACTCAGCGACAAATTCCAAGGGTGTCCAAGTCGAAAAATCGGCTTTAGGCATCCATTTTCTGTTCATAGGGGTGTCCAAAGTTATCGGCAAAATGGCTACCACTGTTGAATCATTTGGTAGACCACCATCTTTTTGGCCTAAACTTTTGGTTAAATGGTGGACTGCTGCTTTGGCCATACCATAGCCTATCATCCCTGGGGTGGGCTCTAAAGCCGCTTTAGCGCCAGTTAAAGTCAGCAAGCCGCCATCTTTTAAATGATTTGAAGCCAAAGATGATGATATTAGAGAACTCCAAACACTTTGACGCCACATTAAATCGGAATTTTTGATGAGATCTGTTTGAAAATTAATATTACTTAATTTGATAAAAAAAAAATATGTAACAACAGTTTTGAGAAAAATACAGGGGCGTTATTTTTATTTGACATTTAGAATCGCATATCGTATATCGTAGATTTGAATTTGGCGCCAAATTGGTGTACCACACGCCATCTATTAATGAGCAGATAAACTAGATTTCGTAAAATTATTTTTTCAGTGACGATATCTCAAAAACTAATTGAGATATCGAGTTAAGGTTTGAAAATTTGGACTCCTCAATCTTTCTTTTATATATATACCAATTTTTATAAAATTGGTATCACGCAAACAAAAATGGCGTATCAAAAATGTAATAATGTCCAAATATTCTTAAAAATTCAATGTTTCGGAGCCAATATCTTGAAAACTAATCGAGATATCGAGTTGCGGGTTGAAAATTTTTGAAATTCCCAGACATTGTTTTATATGTGTACCTATTTTTATAAAATTGGTATCAGGCAAACAAAAATGGCGTATCAAAAATGTAATAATGTCCGAATTTTCTTAAAAATTCGATGTTTCGGAGCCAATATCTCGAAAACTAATCGAGATATCGAGTTGCGGGTTGAAAATTTGAAATTCCCAGACATTCTTTTATATGTGTACCTATTTTTAGAAAATTGGTATTACGCAAACAAAAATGGCGTAACAAAAAATTAAAAATAGCCGAATTTTGTTAAAAATTCGATGTTTAGGAGTCAATATCTCGAAAACTAATCGAGATATCGAGTTGCAGGTTGAAAATTTGAAATTCCCAGACATTCTTTTATATGTGTACCCATTTTTATAAAATTGGTATCATGCAAACAAAAATGGCGTAACAAAAATTTTAAAATGGCTGAATTTTCTTAAAAATTCGATGTTTAAGAGCCAATATCTCAAAAACTAATCGAGATATCGAGTTGCGGATTGAAAATTTAAAATTCCCAGACATTCGTTTATATGTGTACCAATTTTTATAAAATTGGTATCACGCAAACAAAAATAACGTAACAAAAAATTTAAAATGGCCGAATTTTCTTAAAAATTCGATGTTCAGGAGCCAATATCTCGAAAACTAATCGAGATATCGGGTTGCGGGTTGAAAATTTGAAATTCCCATACTTTCTTTTATATGTGTACCTATTTTTATAAAATTGGTATCAGGCAAACAAAAATAGCGTAACAAAAATGTAATAATGGCCGAATTTTCTTAAAAATTCGATGTTTAGGAGTCAATGCCTCGAAAACTAATCGAGATATCGAGTTGCGGGTTGAAAATTTGAAATTCCCAGACATTCTTTTATATGTATACCTATTTTTATAAAATTGGTATCACGCAAACAAAAATGGCGTAACAAAAATTTAAAAATGCCCGAATTTTCTTAAAAATTCGATGTTTCGGAGCCAATATCTCGAAAACTAATCGAGATATCGAGTTTCGGGAGAGAAATTTGAAATTCTCAGATATTCTTTTATATGTATACTTATTTTTATAAAGTTGGTTCCACGCAAACAAAAATGGCGTATCAAAAATTTAATAATGTCCGAATTTTCTTAAAAATTCGATGTTTAGGAGCCAATATCTCGAAAACTAATCGAGATATCGAGTTGCGGGTTGAAAATTTGAAATTCCCAGACATTCTTTTATATGTGTACCCATTTTTATAAAATTGGTATCATGCAAACAAAAATGGCGTAACAAAAATTTTAAAATGGCTGAATTTTCTTAAAAATTCGATGTTTAGGAGCCAAGATCTCGAAAACTAATCGAAATATCGAGTTGCGGGTTGAAAATTTGAAATTCCCAGACATTCGTTTATATGTGTACCAATTTTTATAAAATTGGTATCACGCAAACAAAAATAACGTAACAAAAAATTTAAAATGGCCGAATTTTCTTAAAAATTCGATGTTCAGGAGCCAATATCTCGAAAACTAATCGAGATATCGGGTTGCGGGTTGAAAATTTGAAATTCCCATACTTTCTTTTATATGTGTACCTATTTTTATAAAATTGGTATCAGGCAAACAAAAATAGCGTAACAAAAATGTAATAATGGCCGAATTTTCTTAAAAATTCGATGTTTAGGAGTCAATGCCTCGAAAACTAATCGAGATATCGAGTTGCGGGTTGAAAATTTGAAATTCCCAGACATTCTTTTATATGTATACCTATTTTTATAAAATTGGTATCACGCAAACAAAAATGGCGTAACAAAAATTTAAAAATGCCCGAATTTTCTTAAAAATTCGATGTTTCGGAGCCAATATCTCGAAAACTAATCGAGATATCGAGTTTCGGGAGAGAAATTTGAAATTCTCAGATATTCTTTTATATGTATACTTATTTTTATAAAGTTGGTTCCACGCAAACAAAAATGGCGTATCAAAAATTTAATAATGTCCGAATTTTCTTAAAAATTCGATGTTTAGGAGCCAATATCTCGAAAACTAATCGAGATATCGAGTTGCGGGTTGAAAATTTGAAATTCCCAGACATTCTTTTATATGTGTACCTATTTTTATAAAACTGGTATCACGCAAACAAAAATGGCGTAACAAAAATTTAAAAATGGCCGTATTTTTTTAAAAAATTCGATGTTTAGGAGCCAATATCTCGAAAACTAATCGAGATATCGAGTTGCGGATTGAAAATTTGAAATTCCCAAACATTCTTTTATATGTATACCTATTTTTAGAAAATTGGTATCACGCAAACAAAAATGGCGTAACAAAAATTTAAAAATGGCCGAATTTTCTTAAAAATTCGATGTTTAGGAGCCAAGATCTCGAAAACTAATCGAAATATCGAGTTGCGGGTTGAAAATTTGAAATTCACAGACATTCTTTTATATGTGTACCTATTTTTATAAAATTGGTATCACGCAAACAAAAATGGCGTAACAAAAAATTCCCAAACATTCTTTAACGTAGTTTTCAATAATTAGTTTTACATTCAAAATATGTCTCACGAGTTTTTGGAATTTCCATGATGACGTATACGTAAATATTGTACAAACCACAAAATATCCTGTTAAAAAATTCCAGATACCAAAAAAAAAATAAATTATTTTGAACAACAGTACAACAAAATTCCAAGAAAATTGTACGAATAAGTAACAAACATATACATTATTAATAATATTAAAAATTTCTAGATAAATAATAAATATTTTAAAATGTACCCATTATTGGGTGTGAAATTAATGTCCTACCTTTTTTGGCATTACCTCCGGCCCATCCACCAGCGACACAAATTACTGCATCCAATTTTTGACCTTGTAATTGGTCAGAAATAGTGGACAAAACTTTACTTTCCTAAAAAAATTCATTACATATTTTTATGGAAAATAAGAATACGAAAGAATTATAATTTTTGAGAATTGGAGTTATCGCCGGAGAAATTTTTGTACACACACACATATACCTACAGACATTATCGTAAAACAAGTAAAATCGTACTCTAGGGACCCTAAAATAATGCAACCAAATCACATGAGAATAAAAATATTTTAATTTTAATTTTTACCTTCCTTCACCTTTAGGTAAGGAAGGTATTGTCTTTGGTCAAAAAATTCGGTAGGGTTTTTAATGAATAAGCACGTTTTAGGGTCCCTAGAATACGATTTTACTTTTACCTTTTAGGTATTTTTGAAATTTTTTGTTTATTTCTTATAAGATATTTTTACCTTCCGTCACCTTTGGATAAGGGAGGTATTGTCTTTGGTCAAAAAATTCGGTGGTGAGTTTTTAATGAATAAGCACGTTTAAGATCCCTAGAATACGATTTTACTAATTTTACATTGATGTCTGTATGTGTGTGTGTGTCTAAAAATTATTATTCTTTCGTATTCCTCTTCTTTACAACCATATGAAGAGCTGATTAGATTTTGGTTATAATTGCTCAACCGGAAGTACCCTTATTTGAAGTTCTTAACAGTAACAAAAGTGACAGAGTGTCCCTCGCAAGTGACTTGCAGTTTCAATGCCAGGAGTACGAGGAAGGCCAAAGAGAAGATGAAAGGACTGTGTAGCAGAAGATTTGAGAGAGGAAGAACTGTGTGAAGAAGATGCGTTGGAGAGGAATGAGGAAGTGTGAAGTGCAATTTACAGAATGTACATTCGTGTTATAATTTTACAGGATATATAAAATCTTTTTCAAGAAACTTTTGGTATCGGATTTGTACAAAATCGAATTGTCGGAAGGTTTTGTGCTGGCCACAACAGATTTTTTCATATTTATTTATTATAATCAAACATTTTTTAGATAACCTTATTTTCATCGCAGCATAACTTTTTTTCTTTATTGTTTCATAATAAAAAGAATAATAATCACTCAAGTATCAAGTATTGCAACATTCTTAATAAAAACCTTGATTTTTGAAAGTAAATAATAACAGTATTTGACCTTGAACCCAATAAGACAATTCTATAACAAATCTCAAAATAATGAATTATATTTATTACAAACTATACATATTATGAAAGAAGAAAATGTGATGTTCAAAATAACCGTATATTTTTTGAAAAACAGCTATTTTTGATAGCTGATATCACCAGCCATTTACAAAATTACAAAATTGGAACATATTGTTCACTAGTTTTATGTTAGTAACATACTAAAAATTAATTCTCAAATTCCAGTCTTAGCTACGCGCTACGCTTACTGCGTTACACTTCTCTACCTAAATAAGAATTTTTATATCCCTAACTTGAGAAATGGTGGGTTATCCATACAAACTTTCATCCCCTATTTCACCCCCTTCAAGTTTTATTTTAGCGACAAAAGGTAGCCTATGTCCTTCTCCAAGGTCCAATCTATCTTTATACCAAAATTCATCAAAATTGGTTCAGCAGTTAAGGCGTGAAAACGTAACAGACAGACAGACAGAGTTACTTTCGCATTTATTATATTAGTATGGATTTAATATTAACAATTAAATTTTAAAAAAATCAAAATCACAATTATTTTTTTTTATTACAATAATCAATATAGTTAACAATGATGACAATAATTTGTGTGATAGTTATTTTTATTATTGCAATCAGATTTAGTCTACTGTAGGTGAAAATTGTTGTAATCAAATAAAACTACATTGTTATTAACTGTAAACTTTTCATTGTTGTAATCAAATTTAATCTTTTGTATTTGAACGTTTATTTGTTCTAATCAAATAAAACTACACTGTAATAAATTGTAAAAGTAATAGATGTGAGAAAGAATATGAGAAATACCTGGAAATCAAAATTTTCAATATTGTTCTTTCCCGGAGAATTTAATTTTGATTCTGGATTATTTAAATTTCTTTTTGTTTTTAGCTACTTTGTGAAATATTTATTGTAGAACCTTGCTTATGCTTTCGATTAATTTTGATTATTAAATTTTGATAATCAATTTTTTTCACGAAAGTTTTATCTTGCGCTACACGCCAATGACAAAAATTTCATTGTCCAATTAACCAAAGAATTACTCATCATGCGTCAGTGACGTTCAATTCATTATTCACTTGTGCAACTGTACTAATAGAGCGGTACAAACTTTCATCCCTATTTCACCCCTTTAAGTTTTATTTTCGTGATAAAAAGTCCGTCTCCAAAGTCCAATCTTTCTCTATACCAAAATTCATCAAAACTGGTTCAGCGGTTTAGGCGTGAAAACGTAACAGACAGACAGACAGACAGACAGAGTTACTTTCGCATTTATTATATTAGTCTTGTCTTAAAGTACAGAATAATACTAAAAACTTACCTGCTGTTCTAAACTTTCATCTTTTGTGACCAATATATTGACATCCGCTTCAGTATTTTCGTTCATATCTATTGACCCTACCCACTAAAACAAATCTTGAACATTTTTCTTTATTTTCTGACAGAAATACGTACCCAGTTTTGAGATTTAAAATGAGTAACACATTTTGCGCCTAAAGCACCACGTCCTCCGTAGATTATAACTCGGCCGTTAGACATTTTTATGAGATTCACACGTTCACTTATTGATAGCTATCTTAAAACTGACTCAAATAATGAAAGGAGTTGATAACCGGTTACTTTTAACCTTGACAAGCAGGGTTGCCATTTGTTTGAAGCAAAAGTTACTAGTTTATTGATCTTGTAACAAAACAATATCAGTAACAGTTTTCTAAATTTGATAATTTATATTTTAATAAATGTTTTGTGTTTGTTAACAAAATCGGTGGTAAGTTTTTATTGAATAAATACGTTCTAGGATCCATATGAATTTACTATTTTTAAAATGATGTCTGTCTGCGTGTCTACTTTTTGTTAAAATATTACAACAGATAATTTAATAATATCAAAACAAAATTTTCAAAAGTCATTGACCCTAAAGATGTAGCATTCAGAATCTTTTATTATTATAATTATGCTAATAGTACAATAATTCTGAAAATTGGTATACATATACAGAAAATATATAGATTCTAATGGTGAAGCCGTCGTGTGTGTATATCTACCCAGTTTTGGGTAGCATATATCTACCCATTTAAGGGTTGAAGATAGAAGTTTAATTTTATTAAAAATTGATTTCTCGGGTCAAAATTCACATATACAGTGATTATTATCAAATTCTTTGGAGTGGTCCAATTTTAATTGTAATATTTATCAACAATGGTATTTACATATATCCCTACTCAAAAATGGTTTTACTAATTGATTTATGGTACTTAGACCAATTAAGCAAAAATTTTGAAAAATTAGTTGTTTATATAAGAAAGTTCGTAGAATCTAATGGTGCTACAGAAAAAGTTATTGACCTTAAATGTGTAAATTTCTAATCTTATATTACTGTAATAATACTAATAGTACAATAATTCTGACAATTGGAATACTTGTACAAAAAAATATGTAGATTCGAATAGTAAAGTCGACAGGTTTGTATCTCGACCCAGTTTTGTGTACTATATATCTACCCATTTAAGGGTTGAAGATAGGGGTTTAATTTTATTAAAAATCGATTCCTCGGATCAAAATACATATGTACTGTAATTTTTATCAAAATATTTTGAATGGTTCAGTTTTAATTGTAATATTTATCAATAATGGTATCTGAATCGCTACTCAAGAACGGTTTTACTAATTTATTCATGGTACTTAGACCAATTAAGCAATTGAAGACTGGGTTATTTACATAAGAAAGTATTTAAAATCTAATGGTATTATAAGAAAAAAATCCATCTTCATTTTCGGGTGTGAAGTTTATACCAAATTTTCGGTAACAAATGTGAACTTTATTTTATCAAAAATCGATTCCTCGCGTGAAAATACATATGTATACCAATTTTCATTCTAATATTCCGCAGGATACAAAAGTTATTCAAATTTTCATGCACATGCATTTTGTAGTTAAAAGTTAAAAAAAATATGTCAATATAAAAATACAGTATTATGTAACTTTTAATTGTGAGTAAATATCTTCAAATAAACTTTTTTCAAAAATGAGAAATAAAGCCGTTATTTAATAATTTGTGAATCAATAATTCCAATATAATATTGGTATAGCCACCTATTGACAAGAATTATAAACACTGGTTGGACTTGCGAATTTTATCTTATTTATTTTCAGAAATTATTATCTCAAAACTGGGGCGTTAAATAGAAAAAAGTTTCAAATAAAATTTGCTCATAATATTCTATTTTAATTATTTATATAAAAATCTTAATTATATAGTGTGTATTTTTAGAGATGTAAATGTTTAAATAAATAAATCATTTTCTCAGGAACTATATGTAAATAAAATAAATTATTAGTTAAAATATATTTAGAATTAAATAATAAATAGAGTTTGTTATAAAAATTATTTTGTAAAAAAATTTGTTTGCGAGAAATAAATTGAATTTTATTTTTATTCATTATCTCTGAAATTAAAATTAATATAAAAAAAAGTTTCAACCAAACTGCCTTTTATTTTTAATTACAAATACTTTTTCTTTTGACAAACTTGGGCGAAATGTTATTAGTTTAGCCAAAAAATGGATTTTCTCAAAATTATTAATACCAAAACAATACTACTGCTGTACTCTATGATGAAACTTATGAACTATATTTTTATGTTGTGTTGTAAGAAAGTACGTTGATGTATCGTGTAATTGGGAGAAAATCAATAAAATCGATCAATCAATTGTCCAATCAGGTTAGAGAATATGTGTATAGGATCTCAAGGCTGTTTCCATTCCATACCTGTCGATACTGTTTTTTTGCAATGGGAATATTGTTTATATGAGTATTTAAATGCATATTAAATTAAAGCCCCTTAACGAAAACGCCTGCACTGGAAAAAGTTAAACAATTTGAAATGCTGCTATCTGTCTTAAAAAAATATTGTTTTTATATTTTTTATGGAATGCGAAATATGACTGGCGCTGGCGCTTAAATACCATAAAATGTACTACGCGTAAACCATACGTTTATTAGTTCTAAAAATTGGTAAATTTATATTAAAAAATACGTAGAATGTAATGGTTTGATCGAAAAGTTTGTATCTCGACCCAGTTTTGAGTAGCAAATATCTACCCACTTAAGGGTTGAAGATACGATTCTAATTTTATCAAAAATCTATTCCTCGTGTCAAAATACATATGTGCACCAACTTTTCTTAATTTTCTCCGAAAAATATACTAAATATTTGAACTTGTATTTGCCCTAAATTTCAGGAATCTATTGGGCAGTTGACGCGTAGCTTGCGCACAAAAAATTCAAAGATTTGCGGTAAAATTCAAAGTGTGTTTATTTGGAATTCTTTCATCACAAAAATTTGAAAATTTGTATACTTATGTAAGAATATACGTAGAATCTGTTGGTTTAGTCTAAAATTGTTTATCTCTACCCAGTTTTGGGTGCTGAATACCTTATTATTTAAGGGTTGAGGGTACGACTTTAATTTTAAGAAAAATCGATTCTTTGGGTCATAGAACCCATGTTTACTAATTTTTGTTAAAATATTACAATAGCGAATTTAATAATATCAAAACAAAATTTTCAGAGGTCATTGACCCTAAAGGTGTAGTATCCAGAATCTTTTATTACTATAATTATACCAATAGTACAATAATTCTGAAAATTGGTATACATGTACAGAAAATATGTAGATTCTAATGGTGAAGCTGACGTGTATGTATCTTTACCCAGTTTTGGGTTGCATATATCTACCCATTTAAGGGTTGAAGATAGAGGTTTGATTTTATTAAAAATTGATTTCTCGGGTCAAAATTCATACATACAGTGATTTTTATCAAATTCTTTTGAGTGGTCCAATTTTAATTGTTACATTTATCAACAATGGTATTTACATATATCGCTACTCAAAAATGGTTTTACTAATTGATTTGTGGTACTTAGACCAATTAAGCAAAAATTTTGAAAACTTGGTTGTTTATATAAGAAAGTTCGTAGAATCTAATGGTGCTACAGAAAAAAATCCAGCTCCACCCATTTTTGGGTAGTAAATGTACACCCATTTTTGGGTAAGGGTTATGGGTTTAAATTTAACAAAAATCGATTCCTCGGTCTAAAATACATATGTATACCAATTTTCATTTGAATATTCTATAGAACACAAAAGCTATTCGTTTTCATGCTCATGTTAAAAAATACGGGTGTTATAAATCATTTTTTACTGGGCTTAAACAACTGATACAATAATTCTGAAAAATTGCATAATTGGATTAAAAAATACGTAGAATTTAATGATCATATCGACAGGTTTGTATCTCCACCCAGTTTTGGGTAGCGTATATCTAGCCATTTAAGGGTTGAAGATAGGGGCTTAATTATATAAAAAATCGATTCCCAGTGTCAAAATACATATGTTTCCCAATTTTTGTTTATTTTGTGCAAAGGATATACTAAATATTTGAACTTGTATTTGCCCTAAATTTCAGGAATCTTGTCGGCTTTCGACGCGTACCTTGCGCACTGAAAATTCAAAGATTTACGGCAAAATTCAAAGTGTGTTTATTTGGAATTCCTTCAACACAAAAATTTGAAAATTGGTACACTTATGTAAGGATATACGTAAAATCTGATGGTGAAGTCTAAAATTGTTTATCTCTACCCTGTTTTGGGTGGTGAATACCTACCCATTTAAGGGTTGAGGGTACGACTTTAATTTTACAAAAATTCGATTCCTTGGATAATAATACATATGTTTCCTAACTTTTGTTAAAATATTGCAACAGATAATTGAGTAATATCAAAACAAAATGTTCAAAGGTTATTGACCTTAAATGTGTAAATTTCTAATCTTATATTACTGTAATAATACTAATAGTACAATAATTTTGAAAATCGGTATACTTGTACAAAAAAATATGTAGATTCGAAAAGTAAAGTCGACAGGCTTGCATCTCGACCCAGTTTTGGGTACTATATATCTACCCATTTAAGGGTTGAAGATAGGGGTTTAATTTTATTAAAAATCGATTCCTCGGATCAAAATACATATATACTGTAATTTTTATCAAAATATTTTGAATGGTTCAGTTTTAATTGTAATATTTATCAATAATGGTATCTGAATCGCTACTCAAGAACGGTTTTACTAATTTATTCATGGTACCAATTAAGCAATTGAAGACTGGGTTATTTACATAAGAAAGTATTTAAAATCTAATGGTATTATAAGAAAAAAATCCATCTTCATTTTCGGGTGTGAAGTTTATACCAAATTTTGGGTAACAAATGTGAATTTGATTTTATCAAAAATCGATTCCTCGGGTTAAAATACATATGTATACCAATTTTCATTCAAATATTCCTCAGGATACAAAAGTTATTCAAATTTTCATGCACATGCATTTTGTAGTTAAAAGTTAAAAAAAATATATCAATATAAAAATACAGTATTATGTAACTTTTAATTGTGAGTAAATATCTTCAAATAAACTTTTTTCAAAAATGAGAAATAAAGCCGTTATTTAATAATTTGTGAATCAATAATTCCAATATAATATTGGTATAGCCACCTATTGACAAGAATTATAAACAATGGTTGGAATTTTATGTTATTGATTTTCAGAAATTATTATCTTAAAACTGGGGCGTCAAATCGAAAAAAGTTTCAAATAAAATTTGCTCAAAATATTCTATTTTAATTAGTTATATAATAATCTTAAATATATAGTTTGTATTTTTAGAGTTATAAATGTTTAAACATATAAAACATTTTCTCAAGAACTATACGTAAATAAAATATATTTAGAATTAAATAATAAAAAGAGTTTGTTACAAAAATTATTTTGTAAAAAATTTTGTTTGCAAGAAATAAATTGATTTTTATTTTTATTCATTATCTCTGAAATTAAAACGAATATAAAAAATAGTTTCAACCAAACTGCTTTTTATTTTTAATTACAAATATTTTTTTTGTGACAAACTTAGTCGAAATGTTATTGGTTTAGCCAAAAAATGGATTTTCTCAAAATTATTAATACCAAAACAATACTACTGCTGTACTCTATGATGAAACTTATGAACTATATTTTTATGTTGTGTTGTAAGAAAGTACGTTGATGTATCGTGTAAATGGGAGAATATCAATAAAATCGATTAATCAATTGTCCAATCAGGTTAGAGAATATGTGTATAGGATCTCAAGGCTGTTTCCATTCCATACCTGTCGATACTGTTTTTTTGCAATGGGAATATTGTTTATAAGAGTATTTAAATGCATATTAAATTAAAGCCCCTTAACGAAAACGCCTGCACTGGTAAAAGTTAAACAATTTGAAGTGCTGCTATCTATCTTAAAAAAAATATCTTTTTTATGGAATGCGAAATATGACTGGCGCTGGCGCTTAAATACCATAAAATGTACATTGGAATTTCTTCAAAATTTGACCACATACAATAATTTTTCAATTAAATATTGTTATTATATGTAATTTGGAGGTTAAATAAATATAATATTGTACATCAATTGACCAATCAGATTCGAAGATATGTATATAGGATCTAAGCGGGAAGAAAAATTGTTTAAACAAATGTCATTTGATTATTGATCAAATGACAGATGAAAATTTGTAAAATTTATCATTTTAAATAAATTAATAATTAAAATATAGTTTGATACACGATTTTATGTTTATTATAATTAAAATATGCTTTTCTTTGTCAATTTTATATGACGTTTGTTATATCTGCTGCAAGATGTCTCCACGTGTATTACAGCAAATCTGACCTTCATAAAATCCAGGACTGTAATTAAAAATTATTGGTTATAGAAAATGTTTAATAGTTTTTTGGGCCAAAATTTATATGTATTTTAACAAGGATAAGACAATAGTTTATCAAAAATACAAAATAAATTATCAAACTTGTTTATTTAAGAATATTTACTGAAATATTGACTAGCAGAAAATTTCCTGAATACGTCTTGTGTGATAGCAACAAATTATTTATGGAATGCAAAATATGACTGGCGCTGGCGCTTAAATACCATAAAATGAACATTGGAATTTCTTTAAAATTTGACCATATACAATAATTTTTCAATTAAATATTGTTATTATATGTAATTTGGGGGTTAAATAAATATAATATTGTACATATTATCTATCTTTTATTATAATAAATACCATATTTTGTTACATACTTTATAGTGTACAGAATAAAAGTATTTCATTGTTTATTAATATTATATACAATAATTGTTAACTATAACTTATTATAAACATTATGCTAATAATACAGTTTACAGAAATAAATTTATAATACAAAATAAATAAAAATTATTATGTATAACACTGACATGGCACCTACATTTTTTGTTTTTATTTTCTTCACTAAATTTTCATAAAAAGTTAATGTGTTATACATCAGAAGATTCAGCACAAAATTCTGAGTATAAATATATAAAATTCATGAATTATAACTATAATATATCGCTAATGCCTTATACATTTCATCTGACATACTTGGATTTTTTTCAGTTACAATTTTCAATACAAAATTTTCATTAAAAGTTAATAAATTATACATCAGCAGATTCAGCGTGAAGCACTGAGTAAAATTATACTAAATACTTGTACTAAAATATTAATGTAACACTAACATTATCCATCTAGTCTTATTAAAGGTTATTTATCATTAATTTGTTGTTTGATGTCATCTGTTTGTGTTTTGTCTTCTTTGATTCGTCCCACATTCTTCGTCTATATAAAAACATCCCCCGGAGTTTAGTCCTGCGATATTTCATCCCTTAAACAACATTATTCTTCGCTAGACAACTCCAAACAATTGTAATGTTTGCATTTAATAGGATCTTGTAATCATCTCATTTGGAATTCTATAAAAAACGTATACAATGGTAATAATAATGCTATGTATTGATTATTATATACAAATATACATATCGTAATATAATACATGAAATATTGCAATGTCCATTTGGTTTAAGAGGCATTGAAAGCTGTAGCATCTTTACAAAAATCTATAAAATGAACCAAAAGTGTTGTTGCTAAATTTGTAAAAATGAAAGTGCAAATCAAGCACTAGTAAAGTATTGTCTTCGCCAGATCTTCTGTAGTGTTATGAGAACTCGTTATTTTAACTGGTTTTCATCTAAAAACCAGTTTTTCAAGCCTAGTACTTGCTCTGAAAACCGGTTTTTGATTTAATATTTGACGTCAGACGGGTTTCATTTCGATACTTCCTTGAAAACCGGTTTGTTTTATACATTTCCTGAAAACTAATTGCCTGCACCTGAAATACGATTATTGTTCGTATATCCATTGTTTAAACAAATGTTTTCTTACCAAATATAACTTTGCAATAAAACAAAAAATCTGAATTATTATTGTTTCCCGTTCTTCTCATGTACATTTGTTATTAACAATTACCCATCAGCTGACATTTGACGTTTAAGGTTATAAAATTGTTATTAACAATTAACAAAACATTGGTTGTTATTGATTTCTAATACATGAAGCTGAAAAATATAAACAAAAATATATAATCAAATAAATTTGTTGGATTGTTTATTAAATAAATAAATAAATATTAGTTCCACGATATTGACACAGATGTTACTACCAGTATCGTTTTAGGCTAATGAAACACAAATATATCGATTTTTTTGTTTAAATCAATAATACAATCATTTTTGAAAATTTTATGGTTTATTAAATGTTATTAACGTTACATGTTTCAAGATTTCAGTTTTATTAAATACATATTTTACTGAATCATTATTTTATACCAGATAATTTATAAAATATCGATTTATTCATTAATACAAGACACAAGGACCTTTTTCACAAATTTATTTAAAATTATTGTTCTATTATAAATTAATTTTAATAGGGATATTGTATTCAATAACAATTCTTAATAATTATTTATTTACAAGTTAATGTACAAATATGTCATTTAATAAAAAAACAAAATGGACAAATCAAAATATTTTGATAAAAATTACTGCAAGGAATTACCCAAGGAATAGATTTTTTATAAAATTAAACCTTCATCTTCAACCCTTAAATGGGTAGACACTTACCACCCAAAATTGGGTAGAGATAAACAATTTTCGACTTCACCATCAGATTCTACGTATATTCTTGCACAAGTGTACCAATTTTCAAATTTTTTTGTTGAGGGAATTCCAAATAAACCCACTTTGAATTTTACCGCAAATCTTTGAATTTTCAGTGCGAAAGCTACGCGTCGGACGCCGACAAGATTGCTGAAATTTAGGGCAAATACAAGTTCAAATATTTTGTATATCCTTTGCAGAAAATTAACAGAAATTGGTATATATATGTATTTTGACCCGAGGAATCGATTTTTGATAAAATTGAAACCATATCTTAAACCCTTAAATGGGTACATATATGCTACCCAAAACTGGGTGGAGATACAAACCTGTCAGTTTCACCGCTAAATTCTACGTATTTTTTAATACAAGTATACCAATTTTCAGAATTATTGTACGAATAGTTTAAGCCATAATAAGAAAACTATTTAAAATGGTTTAAATACAAATAAAATGTAACACTTGTTTCCCTAGATTAAATTTTTTCTGGCAGGTGGCACCATATGTAAAATCCACCCACACAACCTTGAAATTCTTTAGTTTTTCCAGTGCAGACGCCTTCTTTAGGGGGCCTGTTTTTTTAAATGCCCCCAAACACTCATATAAATAATACATGGCAAAAACTTTGCACCGGCAGGTATGGTTTGGAATGTGTAAGATTGATCGATCGAAAAATCAATAATTCTGATCATGCGCAGTAAGTCAAATTGTTTTTTTTATGAATAATTTTATGAAATTTAATTTGTTTAATTATTTTTTTGAATATATTCGTCAATTTTATGCACCAGAAATTAATAACAACTAATATTTTATTAATTGTTAATAACAATTTTTATAACCTCAAATGGCAGATGACAACAATAATGGATAAACAAATGTACATAATTGGAACTGAAAACAAAAGTAATTTATTCAGTTTTTATTTTGTTACAAGGTGATATTTGGTTAGTAAACATTTGTTTAAACAATGGATATGTAAATAAATTGTATTTCAGGGCATGAAACCAGTTTTTCAGTAAAATAAACCAGATTTTGAGCGAGTATTGAACTTGAAAAACCGGTTTGGGAAGAAACTGTTCATAAAAACCAGTACAAAAACCGGTTTGAACGGAAACTAGTTAGAAAAACCGGTTTGCGAAACAGGTTTAGAGACAACAAGGTTTATTAGCTCTTACATAGAGCTTCAGGCAATAATTTTTACAAATTTAATAACAACACTATTGGTTATTTTATAGATTTTTGTAAAGATGCTACAGCTTTCAATGCCTCTTAAACCAAATGGACATAACAATATTACATGTATTATATTACGGTATGTATATTTGTATATAATAATCAATACACAGCATTATTATTATCATTGTATAAGTTTTTCTACAGAATTCCAAATGAGATGATTACAAGAACCTATTAAATGCAAACATTACAAATGTTTGGAGTTGTCTAGCGAAGAATATTGTTGTTTAAGGGATGAAATATCGCAGGACTAAACTCCGGGGGTTGTTTTTATGTAGACGAAGAATGAGGGACGAATCAAAGAAGACAAAACACAAACAGATGACATCAAACAACAAAATAATGATAAATAACCTTTAATAAGACTAGATGGATAATGTTAGTGTTACTTTAATATTTTAGTACAAGTATTTAGTATAATTTTACTCAGTACTTCACACTGAATCTGCTGATGTATAACACATTAACTTTTTATGAAAATTTAGTGAAGAAAAATGAAAACAAAAAAATGTAGATGCCATGTCAGTGTTATACATAATAATTTTTATTTATTTTGTATTATATGTTTATTTCTGTAAACTGTATTATTAGCATAATGTTTACAATATGTTATAGTTAACAATTATTGTATATAATATTAACAAACAATGAAATACTTTTATTCTGTACACTCTATAATGTATATAACAAAATATGGTATTTATTATAATAAAAAATGAATAATATGTACAATATTATATTTATTTAACCTCCAAATTACATATAATAACAATATTTAATTGAAAAATTATTGTATGTGGTCAAATTTTGAAGAAATTCCAATGTACATTTTATGGTATTTAAGCGCCAGCGCCAGTCATATTTTGCATTCCATAAATAATTTGTTGCTATCACACAAGACGTATTCAGGAAATTTTCTGCTAGTCAATATTTCCGTATATATTCTTAAATAAACAAGTTTGATAATTTATTTTGTATTTTTTATAAAATATTGTCTTATCCTTGTTGAAATACATATAAATTTTGGCCCAAAAAACTGTTAAACATTTTCTATAACCAATAATTTTTAATTACAGTCCTGGATTTTATGAAGGTCAGATTTGCTGTAATACACGTGGAGACATCTTGCTGCAGATATAACAAACGTCAAATAAAATTGACAAAGAAAAGCATATTTTAATTATAATAAACATTAAATCGTGTATTAAACTATATTTTAATTATTAATTTATTTAAAATGAGAAGTTTAACGTACTTTCTTACAGGACAACAAAAGAATATAGTTCATAAATTTCATCATAGAGTACAGTAGCAGTATTGTTTTGGTATTAATGAATTTGAAAAAATCCATTTTTTGGCTAAACTAATAACATTTCGCCCAAGTTTGTCATAAGAAAAAATATTTGTAATTAAAAATAAAAGGCAGTTTGGTTGAAACTTTTTTTAATATTCGTTTTAATTCCAGAGATAATTAATAAAAATAAACTTCAATTTATTTCTCGCAAACAAAATTGTTTACAAAATAATTTTTGTAACAAACTCTATTTATTATTTAATTCTAAATATATTTTAACTTATAATTTATTTTATTTACGTATAGTTCTTGAAAGAATCTTCTATTTATTTACACATTTATATCTCTAAAAATACAAACTATATAATTAAGATTGTTATATAAATAATTAAAATAGAATATTTTGAGCAAATTTTATTTGAAACTTTTTTCTATTTAACGCCCCAGTTTTGAGATAATAATTTCTGAAAATGAATAAGATAAAATTCAGCCAGTGTTTATAATTCTTGTCAATAGGTGGCTATACCAATATTTTATTGGAATTATTGATTCATAAATTATTAAATAACGACTTTATTTCTCATTTTTTAAAAAAGTTTATTTGAAGATATTTACTCACAATTAAAAGTTACATAATACTGTATTTGTATATTGATATATATATATATTTTTGAACTTTAACTACACATTGCATGTGCATGAAAACTTGAATAACTTCTGTATTCTGAGGAATATATGAATGAAAATTGGTATACATACGTATTTTTACCGGAGGAATCGATTTTTGATGAAATTAAATCCACATTTGTTACCCAAAAGTGAGTATAAATTCACGACCCAAAAATGGGTGGAGATGAAATTGTTTCTATAATGCAATTAGAATCTACGTACTTTCTTATATAAATAACCCAGTCTTCAATTGCTTAATTGGTCTAAGTACCATGAATAAATTAGTAAAACCGTTCTTGAGTAACGATTCAGATACCATTGTTGATGAATGTTACAATTAAAACTGAACTGTTCAAAATATTTTGATAAGAATTACAGTGCATATATATTTTGAATCAAGGAATTATTTTATGTTAAAATTAAACCCTTATCTTCAACCCTTAAATGGGTAGATATATAATACCCAAAACTGGGTCGAGATACAAACCTGTCGACTTGACCATTCGAATCTACATATTTTTTTATACATGTATACCAATTTTCATAATTATTGTACTACAATCATATAAGGTTCTGAATAACACACCTTTAGGTTCAATGACCTCAGAAAATTTTGTTTTGATATTACTAAATTATCTTTTGCAATATTTTAACAAAAATTAGCAAACGTATGTATTATGATCCAAAGAATCGATTTTTCGTAAAATTAAAGTCGCACCCTCAACCCTTAAATGGGTAGATATTCACCACCCAAAACTGGGTACAGATAAACAATTTTCGACTTCACCATCAGATTCTACGTATATTGTTACATAAGTGTACCAATTTTCAAATTTTTTTGTGCAAGGAATTCCAAATAAACGCACTTTGAATTTTACCGCAAATCTTTGAATTTTCAGTGCGCAAGGTACGCGTCGGACGCCGACAAGATTCCTGAAATTTGGGGCAAATACAAGTTCAAATATTTTGTATATCCTTTGCAGAAAATTAAAAGAAATTGGTATACATATGTATTTTGACCCGAGGAATCGATTTTTGATAAAATTAAACCCCTATCTTTAACCCTTAAATGGGTAGATACACGCTACCCAAAACTGGGTAGAGATACAAATTTGTCAACTAGATCATTAAATTCTACGAATTGTTTTATATAAGTTTATCAATTTTCAGAATTATTGTACCAGTTGTTTAAGCCCAGTAAAAAGATTTTTGAAACCCGTATTTTTTAACATGAGCAAGAAAACGAATAACTTTTGTGCTCTTAAGAATATTCAAGTGAAAATTAGTACACATATGTATTTTGGACCGAGGAATCGATTTTTGTTAAAATTAAACCCATATCTCTTACCCAAAAATGGGTGTATATTTAACATTCAAAAATGGGTGGAGCTGGATTTTTTTATGTAACACCATTAGATTCTACGAACTTTCTTATATAAACAACCCTGTTTTCAAAATTTTTGCTTAATTGGTCTAAGTACCATAAATCAATTAGTAAAACCATTTTTGAGCTGCTATATATGTAAATAACATTGTTTGATAAATGCTACAATTAAAATTGGACCACTCAAAAGAATTTGATAAAAATCATTGTATATATGAATTTTGACCCAAGGAATCAACTTTTAATAAATTTAAACCTCTATATTCAACCCTTAAATGGGTAGATATATGCTACCCAAAAGTGGGTAGAGATACATACACGTCGGCTTCACCATTCGAATCTACATATTTTTTTATACATGTATACCAATTTTCAGAATTATTGTATTACAGTAATATAAAGTTCTGAATCACACATCTTTAGGGTCAATGACCTCTGAAAATTTTGTTTTGATATTACTAAATTACCTGTTGCAATATTTTAACAAAAATTAGTAAACATATGTATCATGACCCAAAGAATCGATTTTTCGTAAAATTAAAGTCGTGCCCTCAACCCTTAAATAAGTAAATATTCACCACCCAAAACTGGGTAAAGATAAACAATTTTCGACTTCACCATCAGATTCTACGTATATTCTTACATATGTGTACCAATTTTCAAATTTTTTTGTTGAGGAAATTCCAAATAAACACACTTTGAATTTTACCGCAAATCTTTGAATTTTTAGTGCGCAAGCTACGCGTCGGACGCCGACAAGATTCCTGAAATTTAGGGCAAATACAAGTTCAAATATTTAGTATATCCTTTGCAGAAAATTAACAAAAATTAGTATACTTATGTATTTTGACCCGAGGAATCGATTTTTTTTTTTTTTGATAAAATTAGAATCGTATGTTCAACCCTTAAATGGGTAAATATTTACTACCCAAAACTGGGTATAGATACAAACTTGTCGACTTTATCATTAAATTCTACGTATTTTTTAATATAAGTTTGCAAATTTTCAGAATTATTGTACGAGTGATTTAAGCCTAGTAAAACCGTAATTTTTTTGGGGTCAACGACCTTTAAGAATTTTTTAAATAAATGGCCATTTGTTTAAATATTTTAATAAAATTTGGTATACATATGTATTTTGAATGGTCCATTTTTCAATGTAGCATTTATCAACAATGGTATTTATATCGCTATTCAAAAATGGTTTTACTAATTTTTTTGTGGTACTTAAAAACTTCAAATACGGGTACTTCCGGTTCTCCAATTATAACCAAAATCATATCAGCTGTTCATATGGATGTAAAGAAGAGGAATACGAAAGAATTATGATTTTTAGAATTGTAATGTTGGTGTTATCGTTAGAGAAATTTTGACACACACACACACACACACACACACACACAGACACACAGACAGACACACATACAGACATCATCGTAAAACTAGTAATATCGTATTCTAGGGATCCTAAAACGTGTTTATTCTTCTTGGTTCCTCTTCATCACGAAAAGACGCAAAGTTAAACCATGTATTTGCATTTTTATCAAAGTTCTTAATAGAAAAATAACTCATCATTTAAAATGAAACATTTTCCAGCAACGTAATAAAGGTTAATGTACAACAAATTATACATTTTTGTAGAATGTGTTATAATATAAATTGAGAAGAAAATAAGTTTATTATTCAAGAAATAAATGATATTGTAAGCAGAATTTTGGAGACCGTACGGGTGGGCGGGTGAGGTGAACCGGCGAGGAGTGGGGAGGCGAGACACAGCTGCACAGGCAAGACCAGGCGAGCAGGGATTCATAGAGATACGGGCGTTCACGGATAGCGTGTGTAGTGAGAGTATCGTTTCTTTGTGTTTATTTATCATTGTTTAATTATTATTATCTTCGTGGCGTTTTGGTGGTGCTAGGGTGGCTATAAGGGGAGGTTTGGAGGCCACTTACAGGCGACAATAAAAGTAACGCTAACAATATTCTTCCAAAAGAACGATGATTAAACATAAGATTCTGGAATCATTTTATCAGATTTTGTACATATCTTAAACTGTATTTTGCGCACATATTTTTATTTATATAACAATAAAAGTTAATGTACAACAATTTACAAGTATTTGAGATTATTTAACAACAATATATAGTTCCAAATAGTTTATAGTTTTAAAGATATATACTTTGAAACAGTCACATCTTGGAATCAGCTGTTTTTACAATAACATTTAGAATGAAATTATTACACTTATGGAACAATTAGGGCAATATTGTTATTGGAAATATGTGAAACAATGTTTGAATATTGATTTTTTACTAATAAATTATAGAAATATTTAATGAAATAGTTCAATATGTGCCCCTATTCCCAGAGCCAAATCTACAATGAAAACATTGCAAATTTTGACAATTTATAAATAAATAATGAAAAATTGTTTGTAGAATATTATAATATGAATAATAAGCATCATTTTTTGATAAAAATATATTTCAAAGTTATTAAAACAAATACATAAATACTTGGTAAAGGTATTATATTGGCATAATACAACAATTTATTGTTAATTACAGTAAATGCAAGCATGGAATATTAAAATAGGATTAATAAGGAACATTTTTATTCAAAAACATATTACAATAATGTTTAAACAAAGCCAATAACTATAATCAACATTTTAACAATCTTCTTGGTTAACAGCTGACAGTTCCAACTTCAAGTCGGCGAATTTTCACCGATTTCTCGGAAATACTAAAATCTACAAATGTTTTAAGTACTTTTTCATGAATAGCATATAAATTGGCATATTTTTATAAAGATTATTTATCATTTAATGATAATTGATAATTCCAAATCATCAAACATCAATCTGACGTTGGATATCTCCTATCTCTCTCCAACACACGTCCTCTTATGTAAATTGCGCGAGCGACTCCATGATTCAGTCTAGATTCAGCTCGCGGTGTGTCCACGTCGCTCTGCTCCGCGAAGGCGCCATCTAGTTTCACGTTGTGACACTTTTGCACAAGATTCCATTCATTGAATGTAACTGGGTGTTTATCAACACTGATAATTATTTAAATAGTGTTTACGATATTTTAATAACATTTTATAATGAAATTGAGAAAGTGTACGTGTGTTTGAAGAAACATTGTGTTGTTGAATAACATTTGGTGAAATAAGTGATCAAATTTAAGAACATTTATTGATGTTTACGAACAATGCCGAGCCGATAATAGTTGCTGAGGACTTTATTGCAATTTTAACACGCTGTTTGCTGCCAGTTTTATTTGCTGTTCGTTTTACACTGGTCCTGGATTAACCTCAAAAGGTAAGGGAAATTATTATTTTTTTCATGTTTATTTTTCAAAAGTTTATGCATAAATACGAGCCCCGTCGCATATTAGTTGGCCCACCCGGTTTAATTTAATTAGTTAATATATGATTTAGGTAATAACTACTATAAATTATCGCCAATTTTTATTAATATTAGACATTTTGTCGTTCTAATGACATATAGCAAGATATGTTTTCTAAAATTGATATGTAGAATGAAATTAATACTTTGTTTTACGGAGGTATAGATTCTTTGAGACTCCAGCGATTTTAATTGTTCAATTATTTCCATAATTAATAATATAAAGTATATTATATTATGTAATTCTAATAATTACTTCTTAGCGTCTGTGATTATGCTAATTTTTTAAATCTTTATCTACTTGAAAGCATTTGGAACATTGATTTTTACAACTTATCTTTAGTTTAATATACAATTATCATAGTTTTAAAACTCATGAGTAATTTATTCGCCCTTATGTCAAGCAATCTTAAGCGTGCATCACACGATCAAGTTTTTCTTTTCAAGTGACTTGAAAAGTTTTCTCTCTCGCACAATGGCATGAGTGCAAGAGAGACAAACAAATAGACTTTTAAAGAAAAACTGGAACAAGCCCTACTTTTTCTTAAAAGTCCCTATAAATATGGACCTTTGTGCATATGTATATGAATTTTCAATTGTTGTTCCCAGCTGGTACAGTCAGAGAAAGCAAAAAACAAAAAATGGAAACTTCATGTAGTCTGTAGTACAGTAAAAATCCAATCATTTAAATGAAAAGTATCATTTTCCCCTAATTTGGTCGTACTAATTACGGGAAAAATAACTAAAAAATTCTCTGGGCTTTAGTTTCCAAAATAGAAATCCCGTAGTTTATTTAATTTTTATTTTGTAAATAAATTTTTTATCTGCATTGAATTAACAAAATCAAGCATAATTACGGTCGGCATTCCAAATTAAACTCGTTCGTGTTCGTCTGTAATGTTCTTGTAACTTGTATAGCTGTCGTCTTCAAGCAAATATCTATTTTATTTTGCTGCTAAAAATGCATTTATTGTTGATATATTATTGTTTTAATAGTGAAATATTGTTAACTACTGTTGCAAATTAATAACAATCGTAAGTTTAAATAACATCCCAACTTCATTATATAAGTTAATAATGTGTTTGTATGAGAATAAAATGTTTCATAATTTTAGTTAAGCTTTGTGTACAATTTTATAAATTATTAAATATTTCATAGCAAACATATTGGTAACAAACTAAAATTTGAACAATAACAAATGTTTTTAACCAATTTATTTATTAGAAATCGATTAAAATGCATGCAATAGCAAACAACACTTTAATTTTTATGTTTTTGTCAATTTGCAGGTGAATAGAAATTGCCGAGTTCCCGAGTAATTGAAAACGATTGTGCAGAAATACCGAGCAGTTGAGTACGAGATTGCAGAGATGCCGAGTAGCTGAGATCTTCTAATGTAAGTCATGCTAAATAAATTAATTTTTCTCTTTTGATAATAAATAAATCATCACGGGTCGCATATTTCACAATTTGTGGGTGTGTCAATCAACACAGTTATCAGTAATGATGATAATATCAGGGGCAATATCATAATGGCGTAAGCACCATTTGAACAATGGGGTATTTTTAATATTCTCTTAATACGATCACGCTGATTACAGGAAAAAATAAACTAAAAATTCTCAGGGTTTTAGTTTCCAAAATAGAAATTTTTATTTTGATTAGAAATCTCCCATAGTTTTTTCACTTTGCCGCCCTATAACTAATGAACGGTTAAAGATACATTGACGCGCTTTGCGCCATTCGTTTCTATGGACTTTTGTACATATGTGAGGCAATTTTCAATTGTCGTGTCCGTCTGGTACAGTTAGACTAAGCAAAAAACAAAAAAAATGGATATACAGTAATGGGCGTTGCGCCATTCGATTCTGTGGACTTTTCTACATATGGTAACCAATTTTGAATAACCGTGTTTAGCTAGTATAGTAAGAGTGAGCAAAAATGAAAAAAATGGTAACTTTAAACAATTCAGTAGTCCACTAAAAATCCGACCACCCTATAATTAATTGGAAAGTATTATTTTCTCTTAATTCAAGCATGCTGATTACGGGAAAAATAATGAAAAAATCTCTAGGCCTTAGTTTCTAAAATAGAAATTTTTATTTTTAAAGCAAAATTGACAATATTTTTTGACTTTGACGGACTATAACTAATGAATGGTAAAAAATACAGTTACGGGCGTTGCGCCATTCGATTCTATGGACTTTTCTACATATGGTTACCAATCTTGAATAACCGTGTTTAGCTAGTATAGTAAGAGTAAGCAAAAATGAAAAAATTGGTAACTTTAAACAATTCAGTAGTTCACTAAAAATCCGACCACCCTATATTTAAATGGAAAGTATTATTTTCTCGTAATTCAAGCATGCTGATTACGGGAAAAATAATGAAAAAAATCTGTAGGCCTTAGTTTCTAAAATAGAAATTTTTATTTTTAAAGCAAAATTGATAATATGTTTTGGCTTTGACGGACTGTAACTAATGAATGGTAAAAGGTACAGTAACGGGCGTTGCGCCATTCGATTCTATGGACTTTTCTACATATGGTTACTAATTTTGAATAACCGTGTTTAGCTAGTATAGTAAGAGTAAGCAAAAATGAAAAAAATGGTAACTTTAAAGAATTCAGTAGTCTACTAAAAATGCGACCACCCTATATTTAATTGGAAAGTATTATTTTCCCCTAATTCGGTCATACTGATTACGGGAAAAATAACGAAAAAATTCTCTGGGCTTTAGTTTCTAAAATAGAAATGTTTATTTTGATTAAAAATCTTTCACGTTTTTTTTTCACTTTGCCGGTCTATAACTAATGAACAGTAAAAGATATATTAATAATCTACTTTGTATTTTACGAAAACTAATATTACATTTCGGGGCTATTTTAACAACATTTCTCTTTGTTTCAGCAGTTTGCGAACAAATAGTTCCCGGCGGAGTGATACACACGCGTCACGCTGCAAAACTCCCATAATCCCACGCGCGGCTTCTTCATACATGTGCTCGTAGAGAAAATTGCCAACATGTTTTTAGTGCTACAAATTCATGATTTTGTGCTGGAAAAACTAGGAAAAGCTGAGAAAATTTACG
This sequence comes from Ophonus ardosiacus, assembly GCA_943142095.1. Lineage (NCBI taxonomy): Eukaryota > Metazoa > Arthropoda > Insecta > Coleoptera > Carabidae > Ophonus > Ophonus ardosiacus. The sequence goes on from OW964840.1 coordinate 4,526,418, forward strand.
CGGAAAAGTGAAATAAAGTGTTCTTTAAACGTTTGTGATAAGAATTTTGTGGGAATCGATTGTTTAGTGCAAAAAAACAACCAAACTTTGGTGGCGTCCCTTTGATATGTAAGTCGAATTTGAGTTATTTTCTTACAATACCTGCTTGAAAGTATTGGAAATATTGTTTTTGATAATTTATCTGTAGTTTAATATACATTATTTAGTTTTAATTAATAACAATCGTAAGTTTAAACAATGTTTCAACTATATTAATAGTTATTTTTGTTGGAAATACGTTGTTTCTTATAAAAATTACTTGTTAATTTTTTCACAAGTTCAATCTTTAATTACAACTATAATAATTATTGTTATCTAACAATATTCTGTCTCATACAGACAAATATCATTCGAAATAATAATTTTATTGTATGTTACAATGAGTTATTTTCTTTTCAGTAGAAATCATTGAATCTGAGCTTTGTGTATTTGTATTATAAATTAAAAACCCATAGGTATTTCCGTAACTAAATTTGGTATCATTTTTATTGATATAAAATTTTACGTTCGAATATTCATTAATAATTGCATTTTATAGTTCATCCCGCAAGAGAGACAAACAAATAGACTTTTAAAGAAACACTGGATCATGTGCTACTTTTTCTTAAAAGTCCCTATAAGTATGGACCTTTCTACATATGTGTTTGAATTTTTAATTGTCGTTCCCAGCTGGTACAGTCAGAGAAAGCAAAATACAAAAAATAGAAACTTCATATAGTCTGTAGTACAGTAAAAATTCAATCACCCTGTATTTAAATGAAAAGTATCATTTTCCCCTAGTTTGGTCATACTGATTACGGGAAAAATAACGAAAAAATTTTCTGGGCTTTAGTTTCTAAAATAGAAATTTTTATTTTAATTAAAAATCTCACGTTTTTTTACTTTGCCGGTCTATAACTAATGCACGGTAAAAGATATATTAACGGGGTTTGCGCCATTCGTTTCTATGGATTTTTGTGCATATGTGTATGAATTTTCAATTGTCGTTCCCACCTAGTACAGTCAGAGAAAGCAAAAAACAAAAAATGGAAACTTCATATAATCTGTAGTACACAGTAAAAATCCAATCAGCCATATACATAAATGAAAAGTATCATTTTCCCCTAATTCGGTCATACTGATTACGGGAAAAGTAACGAAAAAATTCTCTGGGCTTTAGTTTCAAAAATAGAAATCCCGTATTTTATTTTATTTTTATTTTGTAAATAAATTTTCTATCTGCATTGAATTAACAAAATCAAGCGTAATTACGGTCGGCATTCCAAATTAAACTCGTTTGTGTTCGTCTGCAATGTTCTTACTTGTAACTTGTACAGCTGTTGTATTCAAGCAAATATCTATTTTATTTTGCTGCTAAAAATGCATTTATTGTTGATATATTATTGTTTTAATAGTGAAATATTGTTAACTTCTGTTGCAAATTAATAACAATCGTAAGTTTAAATAACATTCCAACTTTATTTATGGTTACATAAGTTGATAATGTGTTTGTATGAGAATAAAATGTTTCATATTTTTAGTTAAGCCTTGTGTACAATTTTATAAATCAATAAATATTTCATAGCAAACATATTGGTAACAAACTAATATTTGAATAATAACAAATGTTTTTATCTAATTTATTTATTAGAAATCTATTAAAATGCATTCAATAGCAAACAACACTATAATTTTTATGTTTTTGTCAATTTGCAGGTGAATAGAAATTGCCGAGTTCCCGAGTAATTGAAAACGAGTTTGCAGAGATACCGAGCAGTTGAGTACGAGATCGCAGAGATTGCAGAGATGCCGAGTAGCTGAGATCTTCTAATGTAAGTCTTGCTAAATTAATTCATTTTTTCTGTTTTGATAATAAATACATAAATCATCACGGTTCGAATATTTCACAATTTGTGGGTGTGTCAATCAACACAGTTATCAGTTATAATGATAATATCAGGGGCTATTTTTAATATCCTCTTAATCCGGCCACGCTGATTACAGGAAAAAAATAAACTAAAAATTCTCAGGGTTTTAGTTTTCTAAATAGAAATTTTTATTTTGATTAGAAAACTCCCATAGTTTTTTCACTTTGTCGACCTATAACTATTAAACGGTACAAGATTTTTTAACGCGGTTTGCGGCATTCGATTCTACGGACATTTGTACATATATGTACGAATTTTCAATTGCCGGGCCTTGCTGTTACAGTTAGATAAAGCGAAAAACCAAAATATGGATACTTGAAATAGTCAGTAGGGCAGTAAAAATTCGATCACCCTGTATTTAAATAGAAAGTATCATTTTCCCTTAATTCGGACACCCTAATTATGGGAAAAATATTAAAAAAATTCTATGGCCTTTAGTTTTCAAAATAGAAAGTTTTATTTTGATTAGAAATCTCTCATGTTTTTTCCACTTTGTCGGCCTATAACTATTAAACGGTACAAGATTTTTTGACGCGGTTTGCGGCATTCGATTCTACGGACATTTGTACATATATGTACGAATTTTCAATTGCCGGGCCCTGCTGTTACAGTTAGACAAAGCGAAAAACCAAAAAATGGATACTTCAAATATTCAGTAGGGCAATAAAAATTCGATCACCCTGTATTTAAATAGAAAGTATCATTTTCCCTTAATTCGGACACCTTAATTTTGGGAAAAATAATTAAAAAATTCTTTGGCCTTTAGTTTTTAAAATAGAAAGTTTTATTTTGATTAGAAATCTCTCATGTTTTTTTCACTTTGTCGGCCTATAACTATTAAACGGTACAAGATTTTTTGACGCGGTTTGCGGCATTCGATTCTACGGACATTTGTACATATATGTACGAATTTTCAATTGCCGGGCCCCGCTTGTACAGTTAGACAAAGCGAAAAACCAAAAAATGGATACTTCAAATAGTCAGTAGGGCAGTAAAAATTCGATCACCCTGTATTTAAATAGAAAGTATCATTTTCCCTTAATTCGGACACCCTAATTATGGGAAAAATAATTAAAAAATTCTTTGGCCTTTAGTTTTCAAAATAGAAAGTTTTATTTTGATTAGAAATCTCTCATGTTTTTTTCACTTTGTCGGCCTATAACTATTAAACGGTACAAGATTTTTTGACGCGGTTTGCGGCATTCGATTCTACGGACATTTGTACATATATGTACGAATTTTCAATTGCCGGGCCCCGCTTGTACAGTTAGACAAAGCGAAAAACCAAAAAATGGATACTTCAAATAGTCAGTAGGGCAGTAAAAATTCGATCACCCTGTATTTAAATAGAAAGTATCATTTTCCCTTAATTCGGACACCCTAATTATGGGAAAAATAATTAAAAAATTCTTTGGCCTTTAGTTTTCAAAATAGAATGTTTTATTTTGATTAGAAATCTCTCATGTTTTTTTCACTTTGTCGGCCTATAACTATTAAACGGTACAAGATTTTTTGACGCGGTTTGCGGCATTCGATTCTACGGACATTTGTACATATATGTACGAATTTTCAATTGCCGGGCCCTGCTGTTACAGTTAGACAAAGCGAAAAACCAAAAAATGGATACTTCAAATAGTCAGTAGGGCAGTAAAAATTCGATCACCCTGTATTTAAATAGAAAGTATCATTTTCCCTTAATTCGGACACCCTAATTATGGGAAAAATAATTAAAAAATTCTTTGGCCTTTAGTTTTCAAAATAGAAAGTTTTATTTTGATTAGAAATCTCTCATGTTTTTTTCACTTTGTCGGCCTATAACTATTAAACGGTACAAGATTTTTTGACGCGGTTTGCGGCATTCGATTCTACGGACATTTGTACATATATGTACGAATTTTCAATTGCCGGGCCCCGCTTGTACAGTTAGACAAAGCGAAAAACCAAAAAATGGATACTTCAAATAGTCAGTAGGGCAGTAAAAATTCGATCACCCTGTATTTAAATAGAAAGTATCATTTTCCCTTAATTCGGACACCCTAATTATGGGAAAAATAATTAAAAAATTCTTTGGCCTTTAGTTTTTAAAATAGAATGTTTTATTTTGATTAGAAATCTCTCATGTTTTTTTCACTTTGTCGGCCTATAACTATTAAACGGTACAAGATTTTTTGACGCGGTTTGCGGCATTCGATTCTACGGACATTTGTACATATATGTACGAATTTTCAATTGCCGGGCCCCGCTTGTACAGTTAGACAAAGCGAAAAACCAAAAAATGGATACTTCAAATAGTCAGTAGGGCAGTAAAAATTCGATCACCCTGTATTTAAATAGAAAGTATCATTTTACCTTAATTCGGACACCCTAATTATGGGAAAAATAATTAAAAAATTCTTTGGCCTTTAGTTTTCAAAATAGAAAGTTTTATTTTGATTAGAAATCTCTCATGTTTTTTTCACTTTGTCGGCCTATAACTATTAAACGGTACAAGATTTTTTGACGCGGTTTGCGGCATTCGATTCTACGGACATTTGTACATATATGTACGAATTTTCAATTGCCGGGCCCCGCTTGTACAGTTAGACAAAGCGAAAAACCAAAAAATGGATACTTCAAATAGTCAGTAGGGCAGTAAAAATTCGATCACCCTGTATTTAAATAGAAAGTATCATTTTCCCTTAATTCGGACACCCTAATTATGGGAAAAATAATTAAAAAATTCTTTGGCCTTTAGTTTTCAAAATAGAATGTTTTATTTTGATTAGAAATCTCTCATGTTTTTTTCACTTTGTCGGCCTATAACTATTAAACGGTACAAGATTTTTTGACGCGGTTTGCGGCATTCGATTCTACGGACATTTGTACATATATGTACGAATTTTCAATTGCCGGGCCCCGCTTGTACAGTTAGACAAAGCGAAAAACCAAAAAATGGATACTTCAAATAGTCAGTAGGGCAGTAAAAATTCGATCACCCTGTATTTAAATAGAAAGTATCATTTTCCCTTAATTCGGACACCCTAATTATGGGAAAAATAATTAAAAAATTCTTTGGCCTTTAGTTTTCAAAATAGAAAGTTTTATTTTGATTAGAAATCTCTCATGTTTTTTTCACTTTGTCGGCCTATAACTATTAAACGGTACAAGATTTTTTGACGCGGTTTGCGGCATTCGATTCTACGGACATTTGTACATATATGTACGAATTTTCAATTGCCGGGCCCTGCTGTTACAGTTAGACAAAGCGAAAAACCAAAAAATGGATACTTCAAATAGTCAGTAGAGCAGTAAAAATTCGATCACCCTGTATTTAAATAGAAAGTATCATTTTCCCTTAATTCGGACACCTTAATTTTGGGAAAAATAATTAAAAAATTCTTTGGCCTTTAGTTTTCAAAATAGAATGTTTTATTTTGATTAGAAAGCTCTCATGTTTTTTTCACTTTGTCGGCCTATAACTATTAAACGGTATAAGATTTTTTGACGCGGTTTGCGGCATTCGATTCTACGGACATTTGTACATATATTTACGAATTTTCAATTGCCGGGCCCCGCTAGTACAGTTAGACAAAGCGAAAAACCAAAAAATGGATACTTCAAATAGTCAGTAGGGCAGTAAAAATTCGATCACCCTGTATTTAAATAGAAAGTATCATTTTCCCTTAATTCGGACACCCTAATTATGGGAAAAATAATTAAAAAATTCTTTGGCCTTTAGTTTTTAAAATAGAAAGTTTTATTTTGATTAGAAATCTCTCATGTTTTTTTCACTTTGTCGGCCTATAACTATTAAACGGTACAAGATTTTTTGACGCGGTTTGCGCCATTCGATTCTACGGACATTTGTACATATATGTAGGAATTTTCAATTGCCGGGCCCTGCTGGTACAGTTAGACAAAGCGAAAAACCAAAAAATGGATACTTCAAATAGTCAGTAGGGCAGTAAAAATTCGATCACCCTGTATTTAAATAGAAAGTATCATTTTCCCTTGATTCGGACACCCTAATTATGGGAAAAATAATTAAAAAATTCTTTGGCCTTTAGTTTTCAAAATAGAAAGTTTTATTTTGATTAGAAATCTCTCATGTTTTTTTCACTTTGTCGGCCTATAACTATTAAACGGTACAAGATTTTTTGACGCGGTTTGCGGCATTCGATTCTACGGACATTTGTACATATATGTACGAATTTTCAATTGCCGGGCCCCGCTTGTACAGTTAGACAAAGCGAAAAACCAAAAAATGGATACTTCAAATAGTCAGTAGGGCAGTAAAAATTCGATCACCCTGTATTTAAATAGAAAGTATCATTTTACCTTAATTCGGACACCCTAATTATGGGAAAAATAATTAAAAAATTCTTTGGCCTTTAGTTTTCAAAATAGAAAGTTTTATTTTGATTAGAAATCTCTCATGTTTTTTTCACTTTGTCGGCCTATAACTATTAAACGGTACAAGATTTTTTGACGCGGTTTGCGGCATTCGATTCTACGGACATTTGTACATATATGTACGAATTTTCAATTGCCGGGCCCCGCTTGTACAGTTAGACAAAGCGAAAAACCAAAAAATGGATACTTCAAATAGTCAGTAGGGCAGTAAAAATTCGATCACCCTGTATTTAAATAGAAAGTATCATTTTCCCTTAATTCGGACACCCTAATTATGGGAAAAATAATTAAAAAATTCTTTGGCCTTTAGTTTTCAAAATAGAAAGTTTTATTTTGATTAGAAATCTCTCATGTTTTTTTCACTTTGTCGGCCTATAACTATTAAACGGTACAAGATTTTTTGACGCGGTTTGCGGCATTCGATTCTACGGACATTTGTACATATATGTACGAATTTTCAATTGCCGGGCCCTGCTGTTACAGTTAGACAAAGCGAAAAACCAAAAAATGGATACTTCAAATAGTCAGTAGAGCAGTAAAAATTCGATCACCCTGTATTTAAATAGAAAGTATCATTTTCCCTTAATTCGGACACCTTAATTTTGGGAAAAATAATTAAAAAATTCTTTGGCCTTTAGTTTTCAAAATAGAATGTTTTATTTTGATTAGAAAGCTCTCATGTTTTTTTCACTTTGTCGGCCTATAACTATTAAACGGTATAAGATTTTTTGACGCGGTTTGCGGCATTCGATTCTACGGACATTTGTACATATATTTACGAATTTTCAATTGCCGGGCCCCGCTAGTACAGTTAGACAAAGCGAAAAACCAAAAAATGGATACTTCAAATAGTCAGTAGGGCAGTAAAAATTCGATCACCCTGTATTTAAATAGAAAGTATCATTTTCCCTTAATTCGGACACCCTAATTATGGGAAAAATAATTAAAAAATTCTTTGGCCTTTAGTTTTTAAAATAGAAAGTTTTATTTTGATTAGAAATCTCTCATGTTTTTTTCACTTTGTCGGCCTATAACTATTAAACGGTACAAGATTTTTTGACGCGGTTTGCGCCATTCGATTCTACGGACATTTGTACATATATGTAGGAATTTTCAATTGCCGGGCCCTGCTGGTACAGTTAGACAAAGCGAAAAACCAAAAAATGGATACTTCAAATAGTCAGTAGGGCAGTAAAAATTCGATCACCCTGTATTTAAATAGAAAGTATCATTTTCCCTTAATTCGGACACCCTAATTATGGGAAAAATAATTAAAAAATTCTTTGGCCTTTAGTTTTCAAAATAGAAAGTTTTATTTTGATTAGAAATCTCTCATGTTTTTTTCACTTTGTCGGCCTATAACTATTAAACGGTACAAGATTTTTTGACGCGGTTTGCGCCATTCGATTCTACGGACATTTGTACATATATGTAGGAATTTTCAATTGCCGGGCCCTGCTGGTACAGTTAGACAAAGCGAAAAACCAAAAAATGGATACTTCAAATAGTCAGTAGGGCAGTAAAAATTCGATCACCCTGTATTTAAATAGAAAGTATCATTTTCCCTTAATTCGGACACCCTAATTATGGGAAAAATAATTAAAAAATTCTTTGGCCTTTAGTTTTCAAAATAGAAAGTTTTATTTTGATTAGAAATCTCTCATGTTTTTTTCACTTTGTCGGCCTATAACTATTAAACGGTACAAGATTTTTTGACGCGGTTTGCGGCATTCGATTCTACGGACATTTGTACATATATGTACGAATTTTCAATTGCCGGGCCCTGCTGTTACAGTTAGACAAAGCGAAAAACCAAAAAATGGATACTTCAAATAGTCAGTAGGGCAGTAAAAATTCGATCACCCTGTATTTAAATAGAAAGTATCATTTTCCCTTAATTCGGACACCTTAATTTTGGGAAAAATAATTAAAAAATTCTTTGGCCTTTAGTTTTCAAAATAGAAAGTTTTATTTTGATTAGAAATCTCTCATGTTTTTTTCACTTTGTCGGCCTATAACTATTAAACGGTACAAGATTTTTTGACGCGGTTTGCGGCATTCGATTCTACGGACATTTGTACATATATGTACGAATTTTCAATTGCCGGGCCCTGCTGTTACAGTTAGACAAAGCGAAAAACCAAAAAATGGATACTTCAAATAGTCAGTAGAGCAGTAAAAATTCGATCACCCTGTATTTAAATAGAAAGTATCATTTTCCCTTAATTCGGACACCTTAATTTTGGGAAAAATAATTAAAAAATTCTTTGGCCTTTAGTTTTCAAAATAGAAAGTTTTATTTTGATTAGAAAGCTCTCATGTTTTTTTCACTTTGTCGGCTTATAACTATTAAACGGTAAAAGATTTTTTGACGCGGTTTGCGGCATTCGATTCTACGGACATTTGTACATATATGTACGAATTTTCAATTGCCGGGCCCTGCTGTTACAGTTAGACAAAGCGAAAAACCAAAAAATGGATACTTCAAATAGTCAGTAGGGCAGTAAAAATTCGATCACCATGTATTTAAATAGAAAGTATCATTTTCCCTTAATTCGGACACCCTAATTATGGGAAAAATAATTAAAAAATTCTTTGGCCTTTAGTTTTCAAAATAGAAAGTTTTATTTTGATTAGAAAGCTCTCATGTTTTTTTCACTTTGTCGGCCTATAACTATTAAACGGTATAGGATTTTTTGACGCGGTTTGCGGCATTCGATTCTACGGACATTTGTACATATATGTACGAATTTTCAATTGCCGGGCCCTGCTGTTACAGTTAGACAAAGCGAAAAACCAAAAAATGGATACTTCAAATAGTCAGTAGGGCAGTAAAAATTCGATCACCCTGTATTTAAATAGAAAGTATCATTTTCCCTCAATTCGGACACCTTAATTTTAGGAAAAATAATTAAAAAAATCTTTGGCCTTTAGTTTTCAAAATAGAAAGTTTTATTTTGATTAGAAAGCTCTCATGTTTTTTTCACTTTATCGGCCTATAACTATTAAACGGTATAAGATTTTTTGACGCGGTTTGCGGCATTCGATTCTACGGACATTTGTACATATATGTACGAATTTTCAATTGCCGGGCCCTGCTGTTACAGTTAGACAAAGCGAAAAACCAAAAAATGGATACTTCAAATAGTCAGTAGAGCAGTAAAAATTCGATCACCCTGTATTTAAATAGAAAGTATCATTTTCCCTTAATTCGGACACCTTAATTTTGGGAAAAATAATTAAAAAATTCTTTGGCCTTTAGTTTTCAAAATAGAAAGTTTTATTTTGATTAGAAAGCTCTCATGTTTTTTTCACTTTGTCGGCTTATAACTATTAAACGGTAAAAGATTTTTTGACGCGGTTTGCGGCATTCGATTCTACGGACATTTGTACATATATTTACGAATTTTCAATTGCCGGTCCCCGCTAGTACAGTTAGACAAAGCGAAAAACCAAAAAATGGATACTTCAAATAGTCAGTAGGGCAGTAAAAATTCGATCACCCTGTATTTAAATAGAAAGTATCATTTTCCCTTAATTCGGACACCTTAATTTTGGGAAAAATAATTAAAAAATTCTTTGGCCTTTAGTTTTCAAAATAGAAAGTTTTATTTTGATTAGAAAGCTCTCATGTTTTTTTCACTTTGTCGGCTTATAACTATTAAACGGTACAAGATTTTTTGACGCGGTTTGCGGCATTCGATTCTACGGACATTTGTACAATATATGTACGAATTTTCAATTGCCGGGCCCTGCTGTTACAGTTAGACAAAGCGAAAAACCAAAAAATGGATACTTCAAATAGTCAGTAGGGCAGTAAAAATTCGATCACCCTGTATATAAATAGAAAGTATCATTTTCCCTCAATTCGGACACCTTAATTTTAGGAAAAATAATAAAAAAATTATTTGGCCTTTAGTTTTCAAAATAGAAAGTTTTATTTCGATTAGAAAGCTCTCATGTTTTTTTCACTTTGTCGGCCTATAACTATTAAACGGTACAAGATTTTTTGACGCGGTTTGCGGCATTCGATTCTACGGACATTTGTACATATATTTACGAATTTTCAATTGCCGGGCCCCGCTAGTACAGTTAGACAAAGCGAAAAACCAAAAAATGGATACTTCAATTAGTCAGTAGGGCAGTAAAAATTCGATCACCCTTTATTTAAATAGAAAGTATCATTTTCACTTAATTCGGACACCCTAATTATGGGAAAAGTAATTAAAAAATTCTTTGGCCTTTAGTTTTTAAAATAGAAAGTTTTATTTTGATTAGAAATCTCTCATGTTTTTTTCACTTTGTCGGCCTATAACTATTAAACGGTACAAGATTTTTTGACGCTGTTTGCGCCATTCGATTCTACGGACATTTGTACATATATGTACGAATTTTCAATTGCCGGGCCCTGCTGTTACAGTTAGACAAAGCGAAAAACCAAAAAAATGGATACTTCAAATAGTCAGTAGGGCAGTAAAAATTCGATCACCCTGTATTTAAATAGAAAGTATCATTTTCCCTTAATTCGGACACCCTAATTATGGGAAAAATAATTAAAAAAATCTTTGGCCTTTAGTTTTCAAAATAGAAAGTTTTATTTTGATTAGAAATCTCTCATGTTTTTTTCACTTTGTCGGCCTATAACTATTAAACGGTACAAGATTTTTTGACGCGGTTTGCGGCATTCGATTCTACGGACTTTTGTACATATATGTACGAATTTTCAATTGCCGGGCCCTGCTGTTACAGTTAGACAAAGCGAAAAACCAAAAAAATGGATACTTCAAATAGTCAGTAGGGCAGTAAAAATTCGATCACCCTGTATTTAAATAGAAAGTATCATTTTCTCTTAATTCGGACACCCTAATTATGGGAAAAATAATTAAAAAAATCTTTGGCCTTTAGTTTTCAAAATAGAAAGTTTTATTTTGATTAGAAATCTCTCATGTTTTTTTCACTTTGTCGGCCTATAACTATTAAACGGTACAAGATTTTTTGACGCGGTTTGCGGCATTCGATTCTACGGACTTTTGTACATATATGTACGAATTTTCAATTGCCGGGCCCTGCTGTTACAATTAGACAAAGCGAAAAACCAAAAAATGGATACTTCAAATAGTCAGTAGGGCAGTAAAAATTCGATCACCCTGTATTTAAATAGAAAGTATCATTTTCCCTTAATTCGGACACCTTAATTTTAGGAAAAATAATAAAAAAATTCTTTGGCCTTTAGTTTTCAAAATAGAAAGTTTTATTTTGATTAGAAAGCTCTCATGTTTTTTTCACTTTGTCGGCTTATAACTATTAAACGGTACAAGATTTTTTGACGCGGTTTGCGCCATTCGATTCTACGGACATTTGTACATATATTTACGAATTTTCAATTGCCGGGCCCCGCTAGTACAGTTAGACAAAGCGAAAAACCAAAAAATGGATACTTCAAATAGTCAGTAGGGCAGTAAAAATTCGATCACCCTGTATTTAAATAGAAAGTATCATTTTCCCTTAATTCGGACACCCTAATTATGGGAAAAATAATTAAAAAATTCTTTGGCCTTTAGTTTTCAAAATAGAATGTTTTATTTTGATTAGAAATCTCTCATGTTTTTTTCACTTTGTCGGCCTATAACTATTAAATGGTACAAGATTTTTTGACGCGGTTTGCGGCATTCGATTCTACGGACATTTGTACATATATGTACGAATTTTCAATTGCCGGGCCCTGCTGTTACAGTTAGACAAAGCGAAAAACCAAAAAATGGATACTTCAAATAGTCAGTAGGGCAGAAAAAATTCGATCACCCTGTATTTAAATAGAAAGTATCATTTTCCCTTAATTCGGACACCCTAATTATGGGAAAAATAATTAAAAAATTCTTTGGCCTTTAGTTTTCAAAATAGAATGTTTTATTTTGATTAGAAATCTCTCATGTTTTTTTCACTTTGTCGGCCTATAACTATTAAATGGTACAAGATTTTTTGACGCGGTTTGCGGCATTCGATTCTACGGACATTTGTACATATATGTACGAATTTTCAATTGCCGGGCCCTGCTGTTACAGTTAGACAAAGCGAAAAACCAAAAAATGGATACTTCAAATAGTCAGTAGGGCAGTAAAAATTCGATCACCCTGTATTTAAATAGAAAGTATCATTTTCCCTTAATTCGGACACCCTAATTATGGGAAAAATAATTAAAAAATTCTTTGGCCTTTAGTTTTCAAAATAGAAAGTTTTATTTTGATTAGAAAGCTCTCATGTTTTTTTCACTTTGTCGGCTTATAACTATTAAACGGTAAAAGATTTTTTGACGCGGTTTGCGGCATTCGATTCTACGGACATTTGTACATATATTTACGAATTTTCAATTGCCGGGCCCCGCTAGTACAGTTAGACAAAGCGAAAAACCAAAAAATGGATACTTCAAATAGTCAGTAGGGCAGTAAAAATTCGATCACCCTGTATTTAAATAGAAAGTATCATTTTCACTTAATTCGGACACCCTAATTATGGGAAAAATAATTAAAAAATTCTTTGGCCTTTAGTTTTTAAAATAGAAAGTTTTATTTTGATTAGAAATCTCTCATGTTTTTTTCACTTTGTCGGCCTATAACTATTAAATGGTACAAGATTTTTTGACGCGGTTTGCGGCATTCGATTCTACGGACATTTGTACATATATGTACGAATTTTCAATTGCCTGGCCCTGCTGTTACAATTAGACAAAGCGAAAAACCAAAAAATGGATACTTCAAATAGTCAGTAGGGCAGAAAAAATTCGATCACCCTGTATTTAAATAGAAAGTATCATTTTCCCTTAATTCGGATACCTTAATTTTGGGAAAAATAATTAAAAAATTCTTTGGCCTTTAGTTTTTAAAATAGAAAGTTTTATTTTGATTAGAAATCTCTCATGTTTTTTTCACTTTGTCGGCCTATAACTATTAAACGGTACAAGATTTTTTGACGCGGTTTGCGGCATTCGATTCTACGGACATTTGTACATATATGTACGAATTTTCAATTGCCGGGCCCTTCTGTTACAGTTAGACAAAGCGAAAAACCAAAAAATGGATACTTCAAATAGAAAGTAGGGCAGTAAAAATTCGATCACCCTGTATTTAAATAGAAAGTATCATTTTCCCTTAATTCGGACACCTTAAATTAGAAAGTTTTATTTTGATTAGAAAGCTCTCATGTTTTTTTCACTTTGTCGGCCTATAACTATTAAACGGTTCAAGAATTTTTGACGCGGTTTGCGGCATTCGATTCTACGGACATTTGTACATATATGTACGAATTTTCAATTGCCGGGCCCTGCTGTTACAGTTAGACAAAGCGAAAAACCAAAAAATGGATACATCAAATAGTCAGTAGGGCAGTAAAAATTCGATCACCCTGTATTTAAATAGAAAGTATCATTTTCCCTTAATTCGGACACCTTAATTTTGGGAAAAATAATTAAAAAATTCTTTGGCCTTTAGTTTTCAAAATAGAAAGTTTTATTTTGATTAGAAATCTCTCATGTTTTTTTCACTTTGTCGGCTTATAACTATTAAACGGTAAAAGATTTTTTGACGCGGTTTGCGGCATTCGATTCTACGGACATTTGTACATATATTTACGAATTTTCAATTGCCGGGCCCCGCTAGTACAGTTAGACAAAGCGAAAAACCAAAAAATGGATACTTCAAATAGTCAGTAGGGCAGTAAAAATTCGATCACCCTGTATTTAAATAGAAAGTATCATTTTCCCTTAATTCGGACACCCTAATTATGGGAAAAATAATAAAAAAATTCTTTGGCCTTTAATTTTCAAAATAGAAAGTTTTATTTTGATTAGAAATCTCTCATGTTTTTTTCATTTTGTCGGCCTATAACTATTAAGCGGTACAAGATTTTTTGACGCGGTTTGCGGCATTCGATTCTACGGACATTTGTACATATATGTACGAATTTTCAATTGCCGGGCCCTGCTGTTACAGTTAGACAAAGCGAAAAACAAAAAAATGGATACTTCAAATAGTCAGTAGGGCAGTAAAAATTCGATCACCCTGTATTTAAATAGAAAGTATCATTTTCCCCTTATTAGAATTTATTTTTAACTGGATCGGTAATTAGTTTCAATATTTTGGCGCTGATATCAGGGCGAGTGTTATGTAGGTTGGGTAGTACAACAAGTTTCTAAATCGTCATTTTGAACACATTGTACGTTTGTTGTCGTTTCGTCTACGCACTTTGATCCAAAAAAGTTGAATTACAGTATTAATTATCTTGAAAATTTGTGAATTTTTTCATCTTTTTATGAAAATTCGATTAGTAAAATAGTCAGTGGTTTATCTATTCATATTTTCGACTAAATTTACAGCAAACTTTGAATGTTAAAACGGACAAAAGGTGTTCTTAATTTGTAAGTGTAGTTTTATTAATTTAAAAGACATATATTTGGGGTTTCATATTGTTGCAAATTAATAATAATAGTAAGATTAAACAACATTTCAACTATATTTATAGTTTATACAACTTAATTAATTATTTTTATCTATCAATATTCTTTCTCAAATATACAAATGTCATTTGTAATGATAATTTTATTGTATATTACAATGAATTATTTTCTTTTCAGTAGAAATCAACGAATCTGCAGTGTTCCAGACCATTGGAAATGATATCCAGAGTCGAGATACAATTTTAAAGGACCAGAGAACAGATTCCTAGCGGTTCAGACAGCAAGAAATTATCAAATGTAAGTGGATATTTTTATCTTTATCTCTTATTTTATATTTCTGTGGTCATTATTAAATGTATTTATTTGGTTGGAACAGCTAATATTATTGTCAATGCAACAATACTTTATAATGTACGAGTCGAATCGTAGAATAAAAATTAACTAGTTCAAATCTAGTTACTAGCCATTACTATTAAAGTTGAATGATTAGTTGAAACAGTTCTATCTCTCTAGTGCGTGGAATATCGTATTTTCATCTGACATTCGTGCACAGTTAAAGATACACAATAGGTAAAAATAAATATATTTGGTGTTTTATATTTGTTGCATATTAATATCAATAGTAAGTTTAAACAATGTTTCAACTATATTAATAGTTATTTATGTTGTTAAAGTGTTACTTTTGCAAAAAGTAATGAGGTATAATATTTGTCAATGTGAAAATTTCAGTACTTTATAAATTGTTTCTACTTACGGGCCCAAATTCATAATAATTCGACCGGTCAACATTTTTAAGAAATTATAAAAATCTACATAAATTTCTACTTTCAATATAGACTTAAAACAAATGACTGGTGATAATAGTTCGACCGGTATTTTAAGGGTCATCTTATAGTCCAGATTTAGCTTCTACCGAGACCCTTTACTTTTGGTATAATGAAAAACAACTTCGTAAAGTTTCTGTAAGTATATAATCTATGTTTTAAACTAGTCGAAAGAAATTTGTAGGAATTTAGATAGGTTTTATAATTTGTTTGTTGAAAATGTTGACTGGTCGAACCATTTAAAAACTGTTGGATGTAATATCTCATTATACACGTGGATTCATTACATATATCACATTCACATTACATAAATCACTTTAAAAAAAATCTGTTGTGGTCAGCACAATACCTCTCGCACTTTTCATTTTGTTACATGAGTATCGAATTTAATATTTGTGCACACAAATAATTATATCTATTCTTTCATTCTATAGGGAATCTTGTTCTACTCTTCTAAAATGTTCAAGATGGTTCCAAAATTTTCAATTGCCGGGCCCTGCTGTTACAGTTAGACAAAGCGAAAAACCAAAAAAATGGATACTTCAAATAGTCAGTAGGGCAGTAAAAATTCGATCACCCTGTATTTAAATAGAAAGTATCATTTTCTCTTAATTCGGACACCCTAATTATGGGAAAAATAATTAAAAAAATCTTTGGCCTTTAGTTTTCAAAATAGAAAGTTTTATTTTGATTAGAAATCTCTCATGTTTTTTTCACTTTGTCGGCCTATAACTATTAAACGGTACAAGATTTTTTGACGCGGTTTGCGGCATTCGATTCTACGGACTTTTGTACATATATGTACGAATTTTCAATTGCCGGGCCCTGCTGTTACAATTAGACAAAGCGAAAAACCAAAAAATGGATACTTCAAATAGTCAGTAGGGCAGTAAAAATTCGATCACCCTGTATTTAAATAGAAAGTATCATTTTCCCTTAATTCGGACACCTTAATTTTAGGAAAAATAATAAAAAAATTCTTTGGCCTTTAGTTTTCAAAATAGAAAGTTTTATTTTGATTAGAAAGCTCTCATGTTTTTTTCACTTTGTCGGCTTATAACTATTAAACGGTACAAGATTTTTTGACGCGGTTTGCGCCATTCGATTCTACGGACATTTGTACATATATTTACGAATTTTCAATTGCCGGGCCCCGCTAGTACAGTTAGACAAAGCGAAAAACCAAAAAATGGATACTTCAAATAGTCAGTAGGGCAGTAAAAATTCGATCACCCTGTATTTAAATAGAAAGTATCATTTTCCCTTAATTCGGACACCCTAATTATGGGAAAAATAATTAAAAAATTCTTTGGCCTTTAGTTTTCAAAATAGAATGTTTTATTTTGATTAGAAATCTCTCATGTTTTTTTCACTTTGTCGGCCTATAACTATTAAATGGTACAAGATTTTTTGACGCGGTTTGCGGCATTCGATTCTACGGACATTTGTACATATATGTACGAATTTTCAATTGCCGGGCCCTGCTGTTACAGTTAGACAAAGCGAAAAACCAAAAAATGGATACTTCAAATAGTCAGTAGGGCAGAAAAAATTCGATCACCCTGTATTTAAATAGAAAGTATCATTTTCCCTTAATTCGGACACCCTAATTATGGGAAAAATAATTAAAAAATTCTTTGGCCTTTAGTTTTCAAAATAGAATGTTTTATTTTGATTAGAAATCTCTCATGTTTTTTTCACTTTGTCGGCCTATAACTATTAAATGGTACAAGATTTTTTGACGCGGTTTGCGGCATTCGATTCTACGGACATTTGTACATATATGTACGAATTTTCAATTGCCGGGCCCTGCTGTTACAGTTAGACAAAGCGAAAAACCAAAAAATGGATACTTCAAATAGTCAGTAGGGCAGTAAAAATTCGATCACCCTGTATTTAAATAGAAAGTATCATTTTCCCTTAATTCGGACACCTTAAATTAGAAAGTTTTATTTTGATTAGAAAGCTCTCATGTTTTTTTCACTTTGTCGGCCTATAACTATTAAACGGTATAAGATTTTTTGACGCGGTTTGCGGCATTCGATTCTACGGACATTTGTACATATATGTACGAATTTTCAATTGCCGGGCCCTGCTGTTACAGTTAGACAAAGCGAAAAACCAAAAAATGGATACTTCAAATAGTCAGTAGGGCAGTAAAAATTCGATCACCCTGTATTTAAATAGAAAGTATCATTTTCCCTTAATTCGGACACCCTAATTATGGGAAAAATAATTAAAAAATTCTTTGGCCTTTAGTTTTCAAAATAGAAAGTTTTATTTTGATTAGAAAGCTCTCATGTTTTTTTCACTTTGTCGGCTTATAACTATTAAACGGTAAAAGATTTTTTGACGCGGTTTGCGGCATTCGATTCTACGGACATTTGTACATATATTTACGAATTTTCAATTGCCGGGCCCCGCTAGTACAGTTAGACAAAGCGAAAAACCAAAAAATGGATACTTCAAATAGTCAGTAGGGCAGTAAAAATTCGATCACCCTGTATTTAAATAGAAAGTATCATTTTCACTTAATTCGGACACCCTAATTATGGGAAAAATAATTAAAAAATTCTTTGGCCTTTAGTTTTTAAAATAGAAAGTTTTATTTTGATTAGAAATCTCTCATGTTTTTTTCACTTTGTCGGCCTATAACTATTAAATGGTACAAGATTTTTTGACGCGGTTTGCGGCATTCGATTCTACGGACATTTGTACATATATGTACGAATTTTCAATTGCCTGGCCCTGCTGTTACAATTAGACAAAGCGAAAAACCAAAAAATGGATACTTCAAATAGTCAGTAGGGCAGAAAAAATTCGATCACCCTGTATTTAAATAGAAAGTATCATTTTCCCTTAATTCGGATACCTTAATTTTGGGAAAAATAATTAAAAAATTCTTTGGCCTTTAGTTTTTAAAATAGAAAGTTTTATTTTGATTAGAAATCTCTCATGTTTTTTTCACTTTGTCGGCCTATAACTATTAAACGGTACAAGATTTTTTGACGCGGTTTGCGGCATTCGATTCTACGGACATTTGTACATATATGTACGAATTTTCAATTGCCGGGCCCTTCTGTTACAGTTAGACAAAGCGAAAAACCAAAAAATGGATACTTCAAATAGAAAGTAGGGCAGTAAAAATTCGATCACCCTGTATTTAAATAGAAAGTATCATTTTCCCTTAATTCGGACACCTTAAATTAGAAAGTTTTATTTTGATTAGAAAGCTCTCATGTTTTTTTCACTTTGTCGGCCTATAACTATTAAACGGTTCAAGAATTTTTGACGCGGTTTGCGGCATTCGATTCTACGGACATTTGTACATATATGTACGAATTTTCAATTGCCGGGCCCTGCTGTTACAGTTAGACAAAGCGAAAAACCAAAAAATGGATACATCAAATAGTCAGTAGGGCAGTAAAAATTCGATCACCCTGTATTTAAATAGAAAGTATCATTTTCCCTTAATTCGGACACCTTAATTTTGGGAAAAATAATTAAAAAATTCTTTGGCCTTTAGTTTTCAAAATAGAAAGTTTTATTTTGATTAGAAATCTCTCATGTTTTTTTCACTTTGTCGGCTTATAACTATTAAACGGTAAAAGATTTTTTGACGCGGTTTGCGGCATTCGATTCTACGGACATTTGTACATATATTTACGAATTTTCAATTGCCGGGCCCCGCTAGTACAGTTAGACAAAGCGAAAAACCAAAAAATGGATACTTCAAATAGTCAGTAGGGCAGTAAAAATTCGATCACCCTGTATTTAAATAGAAAGTATCATTTTCCCTTAATTCGGACACCCTAATTATGGGAAAAATAATAAAAAAATTCTTTGGCCTTTAATTTTCAAAATAGAAAGTTTTATTTTGATTAGAAATCTCTCATGTTTTTTTCATTTTGTCGGCCTATAACTATTAAGCGGTACAAGATTTTTTGACGCGGTTTGCGGCATTCGATTCTACGGACATTTGTACATATATGTACGAATTTTCAATTGCCGGGCCCTGCTGTTACAGTTAGACAAAGCGAAAAACAAAAAAATGGA
Source organism: Ophonus ardosiacus (assembly GCA_943142095.1). Taxonomy (NCBI): domain Eukaryota; kingdom Metazoa; phylum Arthropoda; class Insecta; order Coleoptera; family Carabidae; genus Ophonus; species Ophonus ardosiacus. The sequence continues at coordinate 4,546,085 of OW964840.1, forward strand.
TACTTCAAATAGTCAGTAGGGCAGTAAAAATTCGATCACCCTGTATTTAAATAGAAAGTATCATTTTCCCCTTATTAGAATTTATTTTTAACTGGATCGGTAATTAGTTTCAATATTTTGGCGCTGATATCAGGGCGAGTGTTATGTAGGTTGGGTAGTACAACAAGTTTCTAAATCGTCATTTTGAACACATTGTACGTTTGTTGTCGTTTCGTCTACGCACTTTGATCCAAAAAAGTTGAATTACAGTATTAATTATCTTGAAAATTTGTGAATTTTTTCATCTTTTTATGAAAATTCGATTAGTAAAATAGTCAGTGGTTTATCTATTCATATTTTCGACTAAATTTACAGCAAACTTTGAATGTTAAAACGGACAAAAGGTGTTCTTAATTTGTAAGTGTAGTTTTATTAATTTAAAAGACATATATTTGGGGTTTCATATTGTTGCAAATTAATAATAATAGTAAGATTAAACAACATTTCAACTATATTTATAGTTTATACAACTTAATTAATTATTTTTATCTATCAATATTCTTTCTCAAATATACAAATGTCATTTGTAATGATAATTTTATTGTATATTACAATGAATTATTTTCTTTTCAGTAGAAATCAACGAATCTGCAGTGTTCCAGACCATTGGAAATGATATCCAGAGTCGAGATACAATTTTAAAGGACCAGAGAACAGATTCCTAGCGGTTCAGACAGCAAGAAATTATCAAATGTAAGTGGATATTTTTATCTTTATCTCTTATTTTATATTTCTGTGGTCATTATTAAATGTATTTATTTGGTTGGAACAGCTAATATTATTGTCAATGCAACAATACTTTATAATGTACGAGTCGAATCGTAGAATAAAAATTAACTAGTTCAAATCTAGTTACTAGCCATTACTATTAAAGTTGAATGATTAGTTGAAACAGTTCTATCTCTCTAGTGCGTGGAATATCGTATTTTCATCTGACATTCGTGCACAGTTAAAGATACACAATAGGTAAAAATAAATATATTTGGTGTTTTATATTTGTTGCATATTAATATCAATAGTAAGTTTAAACAATGTTTCAACTATATTAATAGTTATTTATGTTGTTAAAGTGTTACTTTTGCAAAAAGTAATGAGGTATAATATTTGTCAATGTGAAAATTTCAGTACTTTATAAATTGTTTCTACTTACGGGCCCAAATTCATAATAATTCGACCGGTCAACATTTTTAAGAAATTATAAAAATCTACATAAATTTCTACTTTCAATATAGACTTAAAACAAATGACTGGTGATAATAGTTCGACCGGTATTTTAAGGGTCATCTTATAGTCCAGATTTAGCTTCTACCGAGACCCTTTACTTTTGGTATAATGAAAAACAACTTCGTAAAGTTTCTGTAAGTATATAATCTATGTTTTAAACTAGTCGAAAGAAATTTGTAGGAATTTAGATAGGTTTTATAATTTGTTTGTTGAAAATGTTGACTGGTCGAACCATTTAAAAACTGTTGGATGTAATATCTCATTATACACGTGGATTCATTACATATATCACATTCACATTACATAAATCACTTTAAAAAAAATCTGTTGTGGTCAGCACAATACCTCTCGCACTTTTCATTTTGTTACATGAGTATCGAATTTAATATTTGTGCACACAAATAATTATATCTATTCTTTCATTCTATAGGGAATCTTGTTCTACTCTTCTAAAATGTTCAAGATGGTTCCAAATCATTGACGGAATTGGCAGTATTTCTTAAGGATGTTAAGAACTATTACTATTAATATACATACCTACCTATGATTTTAATTATTTAGATAATAATTCAATAAAAAATATTAAATGTACTTACTTCCCAGAAAAAGCTTTCAGTAATGTTAGTAAAACTGTTGATTTTTGACACTGACATTTATCTGTCAATTACAAACAATTGAATTTGACAACTAGTGTAGTCTGGACTGTGTGATTTATTGCAATAGATTATTCTGTATACACATGTACACACAAACACATACACAGACACACAAACACATAGACACACACACACAGGCAGACAGACAAACAGACACACACACACACAAATACACACAGACACACACACACACAAATACACACAGACACACATACGCACAGACACATACATACACACATACACACAGACACTCACATACACACACACACACACAGACACGCACATACACACACATACACACAGCAACACACACATACACATACACACAGACACACACACATACACACAGAAATATACAGACACACACATACACACAGATACAAACATACAAACATACACACATACACACACACACACCACACACACACAGATACATACACACACATACATGCACATCATTTTAGCATAAATCCAATATTTCTCTTAGCGAGAGGTAAAAAGCGATACTTTTCTCAAGTGTCTTCCGTAATGAACACACGTTTGCCATAAGATATTTTTTTCAACAGTTTTTTAAATGGTTTCAAGAATACCACAAACTAATAATTAATATTTAATAGGTGGACCTTTGGTTGGTCTGGTGCGTCAAGAAACTTGCTGTAGTTTGCAACTTTAAGGATCTTGTAAGGATAGCTGAGCACCAGAAAAATCTTCGACGTAAGCGGCCATCGATGGATGAACCTGGTAGGAAACTTTATTTTTCTCATAATTGCAACGTTTATAAAATATTCAACCATGAGACGTTATAGTCAAAGGAATATGACTATGTGTCTAATTATAATCTTGTTCTCATACTCAGCCATGAGAACTTATAGTCTAGGGAATATGACTATGCATAATTATTTTGTTCTTATGATCAACCATGAGAACTTATAGTCAAAGGAATATGACTATATGCCTAATTATCATCTTGTTCTCATACTTAGCCATGAGAACTTATAGTGTAGGGAATATTACTATACATAATTATTATTTTGTTCTCATACTCAACCATGAGAACTTATAGTTAAAGGTATATGTCTAAATATTATCTTGAACTCAAATTCAGTTTTGAGTACTGTAGTAAACGAAATATAACTTTCATAAATGTTCTTATAAAATCAAAACAATTTGAAATTGAAATATCGACTATTTATCAATAAAATCAATATCTGGGAACAAATGATTAGCATTTATTTTTCAGGAATCGGACATCTAGAAGATTAAAAAGTAGTAGCTTTATAAGTTTTAGTATTATTTACGTAAGAATGGCATTGCGCGCAATAAAGTCTAGGCTTGTTAAAGACACGTAATTGAAATAGTTTTTTTGACACACAGGTTATAAAACCTGTTCATAAGGCAATATTTAGGAAATAATTTGAAACTGTCAACATAGTTCGTAAACATTGACGGGTGTTTTAACATTTTTGTGTTTAGTGTTGATTTATCAATTCATGTGTGTTTTTTGATGCAGGAAAAGATAGTTTCTTATTAGATGTCAGCACAGATTATAAAACGAATTGAACTTGTGCAATGCCATTCGTACGTGAGGAATACTATAGTTTTAAGTTCTTGGAAATGTATTTTCAGGTTTTAATTAAACTTTGGCTCATCGCGCCGTCGAGCAAACACGCGTTTTCTTTAAAAATAAAAAATAATAAATTGATTAATTTGAAGTGCGTCCCGTGGCGATCATCCTAAAATCGTGCGTCTACGGTTGCAGCGGTAACCGTACGCGTGGCTTACCCAGACGGTAGTTAGGGAGAGTGCTTGGGAAAAGAAAATACCGGACGTATCGGGGGATGCTTGCAGGTGGATGGATGAGTGAGTCAGGAAGGAGGTAACAGATTCGAAACTTTGATGTGGGTGTTCGGGTTCCTTATTCAATTAACTTCACACGGTCAGAGGGGCTGGGTAGGTAGGGTTCGTGCGCGATAGCCATAATTGAGTGGACTGATATGTACAACGCACCGTCATGTGAATCCTGTTGTTATGGTGGATCGCTTCACACTTGTGTGAATGTTTCTAGGGACATAATCCATAGTTGACACAGAAAGCTTTCTTATGGTCGTATGTGCTCTCCTCATCCGGAGGCAACGTAATGTAATCATCATTTAATGGTAATGGCAACGAATAGGTAAAGTTTTTGTTTGAATTAACTTTGTTGAGCACACGGGTTAATAACCGCGTTCGGTGTAGGGTATCCGCGAGAGGCGCGGGCGAATGTCTCCGGGAGTAGCTAGGTAGGTTGGCGTGCACCCTAGGTAGTTACATGTGACTGCTGCCGTGCTCTCTACCTAGTTCGAGTTTTAGGCCGTAAATGCTTTGCATCGCGTGGGGTCGGCTTAACCCCCTCGTAAACTTCCGTGAGAACCAACAACGGCGTTCGACGCCACGGCGTTCTCACCATTTGCTTAGCTCGTACTCTTTCTCTCTCACACGCCTTTAGCTTAGTTTAATCTAGATATAAGATAGTTCGCGTAGACATAAGATAGCTTAGAAATAAGTAGGAAGGGTTGTTTTTGCTTTTCGAGAGAGAGAGAGAAAAATTAACGTAACTTGACATTTTTAGACTTGCTTTGAAATCGTTATTAACGTAAAATAGGCTTTTTTAGATTTGTTTTTCTTTGAAATAGATCTTTAACGTAAGATAGGGTTTTTTGCGCACTTCACTAATTTAATTTGGGGGGAACTACAATAATTTAAGTTAGATTATAAGTATTATTGTACACGGAACTGTATTTAATAAATGGTATATATATATATAAGGGAACGTGGGTTTGGCATTGAAGGGCGGTGTTTCCCTTATATATACTATTTATTAAATAAAGGGTTTCGTTTTTAGTTCTAAGATAGTTTTAAAGTTAAAAAAAACTCCCCACCGCCACTATCTTCAAGATTGCAGTGCCGATTGGAGACGCAGACCATGGCTTCTTCTTCATTTGTTTAAAATGTATGTACAATAAAACAAACTTTTATTGCGTTTATTTTAAATTAATACCCATGTTCCTTTAGTTGTAAAGTAGGTAGTTTTAGTAAAAACTTGTAATTATTATTAAGTATTTAGACGCGGTCAGGGCAAAGTTAGATTTTAAGTATTGTAAACGAAGCTTTGTATTAATAAATATTATATATTTTGGTAAGTGGGAGGTTTGGGTGGTAACAAAATATATAATATTAATATAAAGTTTCGGAAACGGTCTTCAACTGAATAAGAAATCTTTGTACCTTTAAAAATGGGAACAAGGAATCTTATTTAGGGACCATCAAGATTTCATTTGTTAAATTACTATTGTAAACGAAACTCTACAATATAGTATTATTTTACTTCAAAACTTAAATAATTTGAATGTAGAGTTTCGTATTAGTTATAAAACTGAAATGTTTGTTACCAAATAAAATTGTGGTTATATTATTTGTGTTCAATTCTATTGCATCTTTATTCAGTCCACAGAATAAAGATACAAAATAATTAACAACAAATAATACAACTATAATAATGACAATTTTATTTGGTGACAAACGTTTTAGTTTTATAACTAAATCATGTTTGACACTGTCATAAATTGTTATTAGATTTGTTGACAAATTTAGTAACAATTGTGAACAGAATTATAACACAAAAGAAACGTAAAAGACATTTGTGTTTAAAAATTCTGTTCATAATTATTTCTTGTTAACAAATTTGGTGACAATTTTTTAACGTTGTCAAACAGGCTTTAGTTGTAAATTAGAAATGTGTTTTACAACGTATATCTGTCATTACAATTTGATTGTAAATATTATAAACTATTCTACATTTTTATTTTGTAATAAAAGTTACCTTTATTACAAAATAAAGATGTAGAATAGTTTATAATATTTACAATCAGAATAATGATAGTTTTACTTTCCGAAACACATTTCTAACTTACAACTAAAGCCTGTTTGACAACGTTAAAAGATTGTCACCAAATTTGTTAAACAAACTTAGTGAGAAATAATTATGAACAGAATTTACAAACACAAGTGTCTTTTAAGTTTCTTTTGTGTTATAATTCTGTTCACAATTGTTACTAAATTTGTCAACAAATCTAATAACAATTTATTATAATGTTAAAGTTTTTTGTAATAATAGCAATAAACTTTTATTTTTATAAGAAAGTCTTGTAATTTTTTGATATAATACAAATATATTGTTTAAAAATTGATTTTTTTTTCTAAGTCCCTACACGTATGTAGTTTTTAAAACGGCCACCAGGGGGCAGCACCTGTCGATAAATGTTCCAACTTAGAGGAAAATTTAACCAAAAAAATTTCATTTGTGTACATACGTACGTACATACATCATTTTCGGTTATACCTAATGGGAATTTAACCCTCTGAATATGGCACGTTCACTAAAAAGATGTATACCTAATGGGAATTTGTTACTTTTAAAATGGGTCGCTTATTTTTGAGTGTTTTTGCATCGAAAATCGGATGTATGCTTGATTGGGAATTTAACTCACTAGTTTCCATCAAATTTTTCGTCCAATTTCACCTGTCAAAATATACATTTGACAGGTAAAGCTGTCAAATGTATATTTTGACAGGTGAAATTGGACGAAAAATACTGGGTTTAAATTCCCAATAGGTATACATCTTTTTTAGAGCCTTTTCGTCCCATTTTCACCAGCTCAAATTCCCATAGTAAACGTCCCATATTTAGTGGGTCATATTCCCATTAGGTATAACCCTAAAATAATGTATGTTCGTATGTTTGTTCAAAGCGGAGTAGTATTTCTGGTTGCCTATATTTTAGGCGCAAACCTTTTTCTAATAGGTGCTGCCCTCTAGCGGTTATTCTAAGAACTATATACGTGTAGGGGTAGCAAAGGGGTAAAAAATAAACAATTTATATCTTAAATTATATTTTATTGTGTAATATTATTGTACATTAGGGATAGTTAAGTGAAATACAACAATGTAAAGTACAAATAAACAATAAATACAAGTAAAATGTACACAAACTATTATTTAAACATCCCTATTTCTAATTTTCAGGATAAGGGTAAGTATATTATTTATTTACAAAGTACATTAAGGGTAGTTACGTGAAATACAACAATGTAAAGTGCAAATAAACAATAAATCCAAGTAAAATGTATACAAACTATTATTTAAACATCCCTATTTCTAATTTTCAGGATAAGGGTAAGTATATTATTTATTTACAAAGTACATTAAGGGTAGTGACGTGAAATACAACAATGTAAAGTGCAAATAAACAATAAATACAAGTAAAATGTATACAAACTATTATTTAAACATCCCTATTTCTAATTTTCAGGATAAGGGTAAGTATATTATTTATTTACAAAGTACATTAAGGGTAGTTACATGAAATACAACAATGCAAAGTACAAATAAACAATAAATACAAGTAAAATTTATACAGACTATTATTTAAACATCCCTAAGCATATTTGTTTATAAAATACAAATAAGAATACATACAATTTAAGCTATGACCTAATGACATAATAAACAATAAATATTTCTTAAACCAATACAATTTTTATTTAACAACCCGTCATTTATTTCAGGGGGATGTACCACAACAAAGAGACAGGGAAGTATGTAGTTATGTAACATTTATAAGGGAAATAAGACATGGGAATTTTTTTATGGTCATTCGTGTTCTACGGATTGTAATTAGTCTAATAGAACTAGTACGGCCCTTCTAGCTTTTATAGTTTTGGAGCTATAACACTTTTTTTAAACTCAATTTTACTCAGTTTTTGAGTCGAAAATTTTTGATGGTATCAGGATAACAGGAATGAAAGGAGTTCTCATATTTTGAATGTGACGACGGATTCTTGTTCTACGGGTCGTAATTAGTATAAAAAACCCTGTCCGGCCCTTCTAACTTCTGTAGCTTACGAGCTACAACACTTTTCTTAACCCAATTTTTGGGGTCAATGACCTGAATTTACTCAGTTTTTGAATCGAAAATTTTTGGAGGTATCAGGATAACAGGAATGAAAAGAGTTCTCATATTTTCAATGTGAGACCGGATTCGTGTTCTACGGGTTGTAATTAGTCTAAAAAACCCTGTCCGGCCTTTCTAGCTTTTGTAGTTTTGGAGCTATAACACTTTTTTTAAACCCAATTTTACTCAATTTTACTCAGTTTTTGAGTCGAAAATTTTTGATGGTATCCGGATAACAGGAATGAAAAGAGTTCTCATATTTTCAATGTGAGACCGGATTCGTATTCTACGGGTCGTAATTAGTCTAAAAAACCCTGTCCGGCCTTTCTAGCTTTTGTAGTTTTGGAGCTATAACACTTTTTTTAAACCAAATTTTACTCAGTTTTTGAGTCGAAAATTTTTGATGGTATCCGGATAACAGGAATGAAAAGAGTTCTCATATTTTCAATGTGAGACCGGATTCGTGTTATACGGGTCGTAGTTAGTCTAAAAAACCCTGTCCGGCCTTTCTAGCTTTTGTAGTTTTGGAGCTATAACACTTTTTTTAAACCCAATTTTACTCAATTTTACTCAGTTTTTGAGTCGAAAATTTTTGATGGTATCCGGATAACAGGAATGAAAAGAGTTCTCGTATTTTCAATGTGAGACCGGATTCGTGTTCTACGGGTCGTAATTAGCCTAAAAAACATTGTCCGGCCTTTCTAACTTTTGTAGTTTAGGAGATATAAAGCATTTCTTAATTAAAAAGTGTCGCATTTTGAGTCGATAATTTTCCATAGTATCCGGGGAACAAAAATGAGACGGATGGTTATTTTATTGCTTATAGAGCTTAAAAAATAAATAATAAAATTTTGGTGTAAACAAAAAAAAATCAAAAAATGTTCAAAAATTTTCAAAACCCTTATTATAAAAAACTTTGCCCTACGCCCTTCAAACTTTGGTATGATGTAATTTGACCCTATATTACTCATTCGAATTCCCCTAAGGAACAGCGTTTTAAGGAAAACGCTGAAAACCCAGCCGTTTTCGAGATATGGGCCCTTAAAGTTTTTTAAAGGGACCAACACTTAAATTCGTCCATTTATAGGGCTAAAGGGCCGGGAAATAGCGAATCAGGGGGATTCGAACCCGCGCTTTCCATTGGCTTGCACAGAATTGATAAAAACCCTTTGGTTTACAATATATTTGCCCTTCAAGTTTGTGGCGAAGGGCCTGCGCTAATTCCTGAACTACAAGAGCTAGAAAATCCGGACAAGTGTTGTTAAACCTACTTGGAGCTGCATAAATGAAATCCGTGGTCAAATTTTCCCTAAGGGCTGAAATAAGCCCTTAGCCCTTTATAAAAGGGCGGACTCCTATCGGATGGTTATTTTCGTACCTAGAGAACTTAATACTAAAAGATAGCATAGGAAAATCCGGAAAAATCCTTAAATATTAAGATATTTCCCTGTCCCTTTTGTTATTACATAGGAAAGGTAAGAAAACTACTATTTTATTTATTTATTCTTATAAAAAGTCATATATTATCATCATCCAGTGTTGTAGTCACCGAATCCTATTGCTGGGTGTACTAGGCCCTTCGCACAACTTGTAAACAAACATAAACATTGTTTATTTTGAGCGCCAAAGTACAAAAGATATAGTAAATAAACACTTAATTAGAGTGGGGGTATTACGTGATAATATTAATATTATGTTTTTACAATAAAGACTTCAGTTCCTTTCAGTCTTTGGTGATGTGAACATCGTGTGCTTGTGAATAATCGTGTAGTGCCATATAGCAACGAAAAAGTTTGAAATTTTTATTGAAATCGTTCTCTATTTACATCGTATAGTTCGCTATATATTTTAAAAGTGTTAGATTTACTCTATAAATATTTAAAAAATATTTAAATAGCTTTAAATAATTGTCATTTTGTTTAAACTTAAAAAAAATCTAAATTTAATAATTTAATAGTACACTAAATTTAAATGTTCATATGTACATTATTATTTACAATAAAATCTAAATATTCAAAATTCATTTTTACTTATACAACGTATGTCTGCTTCTTATAATTTTAGATATTATTTAAAATGTTGCATAAGACTCTGTCCTTCCGTTAGTGTTCATTGTTTAATCCTTATTCAAAATTATATTGTGTCGTGAGTTAGTTTACTATACAGTTGCTGTATATTTAAAAAAAAGTCTTTCCTATTATTAAAATGAGTATAATTGTCCGTAAAAGTGTATTACTAATACCAAGTGTTATACAAGTTATTCTAATTGGAGTAAGTGTTACGTAATATTTACTACAAAGTGTATTCTGATCTGTGAAAATCGCCGATGATATATTACAGTGATGATACAACAGCGGATGATATATTATGAAAATTCACCATAGGTAAGTATGAACCTTTGATAATACATTTACATTTCTTCTAAGTTGTTGAACACAAAACAAATGTGTCTGCCAATAACGAATTTTATGTAAAATATAAATTTTTTCTTCCCTATTTACTATCTTTATTCTTGTAGTAGTGATAAATGAAAATATGGAAAAGTGTACAGAGAAAATTTGACGAAAATACATGTATTTTAACGCCCCGTAACTCCTAAACCAATCGAAGTTAAAAATTATAATCAGACGTATCGTACAGAGAATTTTATGTAGATTCCAAATTTTCATTGTGCAAGTTGCTATCTTTAACCATGTAGGAGTAATAAACAAGAATGTGAAATAACGCATGACAAAGTTTTGTGGAATATACAGTTTAACTCTCACATTTATATTTCATAGAATTTGAAGTATGGAGATCAGGCAAACCGGTTCACGACTTCACGATACCGCAGGGGATGGTTTCCTGATCCAACAACGAAATCATGTCCACCAGGTCCGGAAAGAAGCCCCAGGATACTGTAGACACACGAACGGGTTCTCCAAGTTGCGATGTCTGCATCTCTTACCACTGGCACGTCGAAAACGTGATCATCTGCAAAAAAAGAAATGATTTCTTAATAAAATTATAAATGTAATAACTTATTTATTGTATCTGCAAATTGCATTTATCTGTATTGTTAATACCGCTTTTCTCTATTTATATCTAAAGTTGAAATTTCCTGTAGAAAAGTATTTGTCAATATTTCAACAATTTTCAAACTTTACTTATGTATATGTATAGAGATGATTGCTCAAAACAAAAATGAAACGTACAAATTCCTATCTTACTTAGTTTCAGAAATTTTGAGCCCTAAAGTTAAAATTTCCTATTCGAATTCATGAAACTTAGTGTACATATCGAAAAACACCCCCTGAATTCAAATTTGAAAACTGCAAGTCGCTATCTCACTTAGTTTATAAAATATTTTACTTTTATCATGGTATGTACTAAACACATTTTCCTATTTTGAAACAATCACAATAGAATTTTCTTTTCAGTAATTCGAATTCCTGAAACTTAGTGTACATACAGAAAACAACCCCTGAATTCAAATTTGAAAACTGCAAGTCGCTATCTCACTTAGTTTTTAAAATATTTTACTTTTATCATGGTATACATAAAAGACATTTTCCTATCTTGAAACAAACATGATAGAATTTTCTTTTCAGTAATTCGAATTCCTGAAACTTAGTGTACATACAGAAAATAACCCCCTGAATTCAAATTTGCAAACTGCAAGTCGCTATCTCACTTAGTTTTTAAAATATTTTACTTTTATCATGGTATATATAAAAGACATTTTCCTATCTTGAAACAAACATGACAGTTTTTTTTTTTCAGTAATTCGAATTCCTGAAACTTAGCGTACATATAGAAAAACATCCCCTGAATTCAAATTTGAAAAGTGCAAGTCGCTATCTCAGTTAGTTTTTAAAATATTTTACTTTTATCATAGTATACACAAAAGGCATTTTCCTGTCTTGAAACAAACATGACAGAATTTTTTTTTTCAGTAATTCGAATTCCTAAAAATTTGAAAAGGTCCCTGACTTTTTTTTTCATCAATGAATATTTCTATCAACCCTAAAGTTCATAAATTATATTTCGCGGGTAATCCATAGACGTTGTTTACAAATACTAATTTAAAAAAAATCGTACGAGCGACTACAAAATTACGTAATACATAGACGTCAATTATAATTTATACTCATTATTTTGATTGTTGACTACTATTTTTTTTTATTGTTATCTAATGCCTAACTGTTACATAGATCTTTTTTGTCAGTTTCATTGTTACAGTGCTAGTGAACAGACGTGTGGTGTGCTTGTGTCCTGTGCCTTCGAGGACGACTTCCTAGCGCCTGGAGAGGACTTTCGGACATCTTCAAGACTTGGACTTATAAATAGGGACATAATTTATTCATAGTAAGTTTTTTTTATTTTTAAACTACTTTTAGTAACCATTATTGGGTATATCAGTCACTATTTCTAAGGACTATTTCTGGTATGTATATATATAATTAAAAATTTAAATATTTTCAGTAATGAATTTCTCACGTAAGTGTGTTTTCATATTAGGTATTTTATTTTTAATAATTACAAACGAATGAAACAGTTCTAAGTCCATCCATATCCATCTGTAATCACTAATTCAAATATTATTTCGATTATATTTTTATTGTTACAGAAACATGTAACAGAGATGAATTACAGCCTTGACCAAGCCGTAGAAGGATGTGAGTGAGTTGCAGAAGGATATCTATCCCGATTTCAGCGTTGGAGATGATCATATTGTTGCAGAGCATCACACTGAAGACACACCAACATGTATTGGTGCTCCTCAAGATTTATTTATAAGATTTATGTAAATAAATAAAAGTTATGCTCCTAAACATTAAGTACTCGTATAACAAATATATGGCAGAAAAATTGGCACATAATCAATTCAAGTCATTATGCAACACATATATCTACATTTTCATAATTTTACAGTTCATTATATAAGAAATTCACATACCATACATAAATGCAAACAAACATGCATACATACTATTTAAAAGGAACAGAAAAACAAAAGGTTAACTTCAAATACTTCCTACTGAAATTTAACAACGTATCCGGCGATTCAAATTTCTAAAACTATATATACATATTTGAAACAATCCCCTTTTTATTTTTGCTTGCTCTTCTATACTAGCTGGACATGATTATTCAAAATTAATAAACATATGTAGAAAAGTCCATAAAATCGAATGGCGCAACGCCCGTCAAGGTATCTTTTACTATTCATTAGTTATAGGCCGTCAAAGTCAAAAAATATTGTCAATTTCCATTAAAAATAAAAATTTCTATTTTGGAAACTAAGGCCTAGAGATTTTTTTCATTATTTTTCCCGTAATCAGCATGCTTGAATTAAGAGAAAATGATACTTTCCATTTAAATACAGGGTGATCGGATTTTTAATGGACTACTGAATTGTTTAAAGTTAACATTTTTTTTCATTTCTGCTTACTCTTACTATACTAGCTACACACGGTTAATCAAAATTAGTAAACATATGTAAAAATGTCCATAGAATCGAATTACGCAACGCCCGTCAAGGTATCTTTTACTATTCATTAGTTATAGGCCGTCAAAGTAAAAAAATATTGTCAATTTCCATTAAAAATAAAAATTTCTATTTTGAAAACTAAGGCCTAAAGAATTTTTTAAATATTTTTCCCGTAATCAGCGTGTCTGAATTAAGGGAAAATGATACTTTTCATGTAAATACAGGCTGGTCTAATTTTTTGTGGGCAACTGAATATTTAAAGTTACCATTTTTTAAATTTTTGCTTACTCTTACTATACTAGCTGCACATGATTATTCTAAATTGATACACATATGTAGAAAAGGCCATAGAATCCAATGGCGCAACGCCCGTCAAGGTATCTTTTACTATTCATTAGTTATAGGCCGTCAAAGTAAAAAAATATTGTCAATTTCCATTAAAAATAAAAATTTCTATTTTGAAAACTAAGGCCTAAAGAATTTTTTAAATATTTTTCCCGTAATCAGCGTGTCTGAATTAAGGGAAAATGATACTTTTCATGTAAATACAGGCTGGTCTAATTTTTTGTGGGCAACTGAATATTTAAAGTTACCATTTTTTTAATTTTTGCTTACTCTTACTATACTAGCTGCACATGATTATTCAAAATTGGTAAACATATGTAGAAAAGTCCATAGAATCGAATGGCGCAACGCCCGTCAAGGTATCTTTTACTATTCATTAGTTATAGGCCGCCAAAGTCAAAAAATATTGTCAATTTCCATTAAAAATAAAAATTTCTATTTTGAAAACTAAGGCCTAGAGATTTTTTTCATTATTTTTCCCGTAATCAGCATGCTTGAATTAAGAGAAAATGATACTTTCCATTTAAATACAGGGTGATCGGATTTTTAATGGACTACTGAATTGTTTAAAGTTAACATTTTTTTTCATTTCTGCTTACTCTTACTATACTAGCTACACACGGTTAATCAAAATTAGTAAACATATGTAGAAATGTCCATAGAATCGAATTACGCAACGCCCGTCAAGGTATCTTTTACTATTCATTAGTTATAGGCCGTCAAAGTAAAAAAATATTGTCAATTTCCATTAAAAATAAAAATTTCTATTTTGAAAACTAAGGCCTAAAGAATTTTTTAAATATTTTTCCCGTAATCAGCGTGTCTGAATTAAGGGAAAATGATACTTTTCATGTAACTACCGGGTGGTCGGATTTTTAGTGGGCAACTGAATATTTAATGTTACCATTTTTTTAATTTTTGCTTACTCTTACTATACTAGCTGCACATGATTATTCAAAATTGGTAAACATATGTAGAAAAGGCCATAGAATCCAATGGCGCAACGCCCGTCAAGGTATCTTTTACTATTCATTAGTTATAGGCCGTCAAAGTAAAAAAATATTGTCAATTTCCATTAAAAATAAAAATTTCTATTTTGAAAACTAAGGCCTAAAGAATTTTTTAAATATTTTTCCCGTAATCAGCGTGTCTGAATTAAGGGAAAATGATACTTTTCATGTAAATACAGGCTGGTCTAATTTTTTGTGGGCTACTGAATATTTAAAGTTACCATTTTTTTAATTTTTGCTTACTCTTACTATACTAGCTGCACATGATTATTCAAAATTTGTAAACATATGTAGAAAAGGCCATAGAATCCAATGGCGTAACGCCCGTCAAGGTATCTTTTACTATTCATTAGTTATAGGCCGTCAAAGTAAAAAAATATTGTCAATTTCCATTAAAAATAAAAATTTCTATTTTGAAAACTAAGGCCTAAAGAATTTTTTTTATATTTTTCCCGTAATCAGCGTGTCTGAATTAAGGGAAAATGATACTTTTCATGTAACTACAGGGTGGTTGGATTTTTAGTGGGCAACTGAATATTTAAAGTTACCATTTTTTAAATTTTTGCTTACTCTTACTATACTAGCTGCACATGATTATTCAAAATTGGTAAACATATGTAGAAAAGTCCATAGAATCGAATGGCGCAACGCCCGTCAAGGTATCTTTTACTATTCATTAGTTATAGGCCGTCAAAGTAAAAAAATTTGTCAATTTCCATTAAAAATAAAAATTTCTATTTTGAAAACTAAGGCCTAAAGAATTTTTTTTATATTTTTCCCGTAATCAGCGTGTCTGAATTAAGGGAAAATGATACTTTTCATGTAACTACAGGCTGGTCGGATTTTTTGTGGGCAACTGAATATTTAAAGTTACCATTTTTTAAATTTTTGCTTACTCTTACTATACTAGCTGCACATGATTATTCAAAATTGGTACACATATGTAGAAAAGGCCATAGAATCTAATGGCGTAACGCCCGTCAAGGTATCTTTTACTATTCATTAGTTATAGGCCGTCAAAGTAAAAAAATATTGTCAATTTCCATTAAAAATAAAAATTTCTATTTTGAAAACTAAGGCCTAAAGAATTTTTTTTATATTTTTCCCGTAATCAGCGTGTCTGAATTAAGGGAAAATGATACTTTTCATGTAAATACAGAGTGGTCGAATTTTTTGTGGGCAACTGAATATTTAAAATTACCATTTTTAAAATTTTTGCTTACTCTTACTATACTAGCTGCACATGATTATTCAAAATTGGTAAACATATGTAGAAAAGTCCATAGAATCGAATGGCGCAACGCCCGTCAAGGTATCTTTTACTATTCATTAGTTATAGGCCGCCAAAGTCAAAAAATATTGTCAATTTCCATTAAAAATAAAAATTTCTATTTTGAAAACTAAGGCCTAAAGAATTTTTTAAATATTTTTCCCGTAATCAGCGTGTCTGAATTAAGGGAAAATGATACTTTTCATGTAAATACAGGCTGGTCTAATTTTTTGTGGGCAACTGAATATTTAAAGTTACCATTTTTTAAATTTTTGCTTACTCTTACTATACTAGCTGCACATGATTATTCAAAATTGGTAAACATATGTAGAAAAGTCCATAGAATCGAATGGCGCAACGCCCGTCAAGGTATCTTTTACTATTCATTAGTTATAGGCCGTCAAAGTAAAAAAATATTGTCAATTTCCATTAAAAATAAAAATTTCTATTTTGAAAACTAAGGCCTAAAGAATTTTTTTTATATTTTTCCCGTAATCAGCGTGTCTGAATTAAGGGAAAATGATACTTTTCATGTAACTACAGGGTGGTTGGATTTTTAGTGGGCAACTGAATATTTAAAGTTACCATTTTTTAAATTTTTGCTTACTCTTACTATACTAGCTGCACATGATTATTCAAAATTGGTACACATATGTAGAAAAGGCCATAGAATCCAATGGCGCAAAGCCCGTCAAGGTATCTTTTACTATTCATTAGTTATAGGCCGCCAAAGTCAAAAAATATTGTCAATTTCCATTAAAAATAAAAATTTCTATTTTAAAAACTAAGGCCTAAATAATTTTTTAAATATTTTTCCCGTAATCAGCGTGTCTGAATTAAGGGAAAATGATACTTTTCATGTACATACAGGCTGGTCGGATTTTTAGTGGGCAACTGAATATTTAAAGTTACCATTTTTTAAATTTTTGCTTACTCTTACTATACTAGCTGCACATGATTATTCAAAATTGGTAAACATATGTAGAAGAGGCCATAGAATCCAATGGCGCAACGCCCGTCAAGGTATCTTTTACTATTCATTAGTTATAGGCCGTCAAAGTCAAAAAATATTGTCAATTTCCATTAAAAATAAAAATTTCTATTTTAAAAACTAAGGCCTAAAGAATTGTTTTCATTATTTTTTCCCTTAATCAGATTGTCCGAATTAAGGGAATATAGTCGGATTTTTAGTGGAATACATATAGTATTATATTGTTTAATTTAATGTTCCAGGGATCGTCTTCATCAAAACAAAGATTTAACAGCTAGATTACAAGAAATATCTATTACAATGTAACTCACCATTGTTGAGTGTTTCTAGTTACAATGTTGGGTCTCCAAGTCGCTAAGTCTGCAACACCAAAATGTCGGATTTTCACACGGCTGCATCTGAAAAGAACACTACAATAAAAAAAAATGTAATTGTGTATTTTGCGTACTCAAATTTTTTTCGCGCTACTTCTACATTCATAAAATTCAAAACACCGTGAACGAATTACATAATACATAAGAAGCAACTATTATTTATAATGACTCATTATTATGTAATTGTTGACTTGTATTTCTAGAGGTAAATTATTTAACACCCTAGCGATTACATAGATTAATTCTTTCAGTTTGTTTGTTACAGTGCTAGTGTAAAGACGTGTGTGTAGTGTGCTGGTGTACTGTGACCACGAGGACGACTTCCTGGTGCTTGGAGAGGACGTTAGGATACCTGCAGGACTTGGAGTTATATACATAGATTTCATTTATTTAAAGTGAGTTTTTTTTATACTTCATACATAGTTGTATTTTTTATTTGATATATTAACCATTAATTTGGAGGGATTATTCTAGTACAGATACAAGATATAAGCTATATTTAAATAATTGTTCATATTATATCGAAAATAGTTTGCATTAATTGATAATATATTTCTACCATATACAGTCTTCTAATATTTTATTTTGTAAATACTATGTATAAAGCCCCATATAGTTTTACGGCAAAAATATTTGAAAAAAAATAAAAATGTTTTCTAATGTTAAACATCTGTCACGAATTGTGTTCATCTTGTATATAATTTAATATATCATATCATTGTATGTCCTATATATTTTACTACATATATTTTGTTCCAAATATACGTAATTATGAATGTGTACGATAATACGACAAATGGTGACGTCCTTCTTTTATTGGTGAAATTACGTAACTTATACCTCATTATTAAAATACTTTAATATCGTACACATTATGCATTAAAATCTATAATTGATCGATTGAAATATTTATTCATTGTTTTGTAATATTGAATATCTCGCACTTTCTTTGGCATTAATATATCTTTTTAAATAATAATTATATACAGTGTGTCCCATTTAGAGGTGCCACCATTGGGATCTCGAGAACTATAAGAGATACGATGTCGGTTAAATGGAACTTTTTGTGCGCCTTTGGGAGGTCATCTCAGATGTGCTTTTGTTTTTCCAAAAATTCTCATAGGACACTAGATAATGACGAAAAACTAAATATTGTTGATTTTTTCTTTCTCAAATAACTTCTAAACTATTAGTAATTGAGAAAAACGTTTCAAATATAAAAGATAGATATTTTTATTAACTAACCAGTGGCGTACGAAATAAATTTTCATATCCGTAAATTTTCGAGATATAACACAAACTTATATTTTTTTAAATGGAACCCATATCTGATTTTAGTCTCAAAAAAATCAATATTTTTTTCTCTTTTCAATGGTGTAAGGGTTATTATGTTTTATATTTATTTTGCTCCTAAAATTTAATTTTTCTCTTTATTTTCCTGAATTTCTAATTATTTCCCAGAAAAACATTATTATTTTTATTAATTATATTGTATGTGACCAAAATAATTTGTTTTATGCCTTTATTACTTAATATTTTCATTCTAGACTCATAATTACAAATTACACTATGATGTGCCAAGGGCGACCTGATACAAAATATAAAAATTAATTTGATACGAATTTTGAGCAAATATTTTTAAGGAAATAAATTATTTAAATACAAAGAGTATTTCCAAATAGAAATCTACCAATATTTTCAAAATAATTGTAAATTTAATACAAAATAAGGAAAAAATAATCATTTTTGAAGGCAAAGAAATATAAAACATAATAACCCTTACATCGTTGAAAACAGAAAAAAATATTTATTTTTTTGAGACTAAAATCAGATATGGGTTCCATTTAAAAAAATATAAGTTTGTGTTATATCTCAAAAATTTACAGATATAAAAATTTATTTCGTACGCCACTGGTTAGTTAATAAAAATATCTATCTTTTATATTTGAAACTTTTTTCTCAATTATTAGTAGTTTAGAAGTTATTTGAAAAAGAAAAAATCAACAATATTCAGTTTTTCGTCATTATCTAGTGCCCTATGAGAATTTTTGAAAAAATAAAAGCACATCTGAGATGGCCTCCCAAAGGCGCATAAAAAGTTCCATTTAACCAACATCGTATCTCTTACAGTTCTCGAGATCCCAATGGTGGCACCTCTAAATGGGACACACTGTATACTTTAAATAATTCTTAATAATCTACAAATAAAATCGTATTTTCTATGACCATTAACCACTTATTTATATTTGTTGCTTTCGAGTATATTTTCTATTGTTGCAGAAAGATAAGCTGTGCCCTTAAACAGACGATGCTGCAGATGTACCCGAGAGAGTTGCAGTTCATGAATCCTGATTTCCGCATTGGAGATGGTCACCCTGTTGCAGAGAATCGCGCCCCAAAACAACCCCAATATGGATTTCATCGCAACCCAAAACAACCCCAACATGGATTTTGTACACCCCAAGTCATATTTATCAAATTTATGTAAATAAATAAATAAAACCACCTCACACCTATAAAATACTTATATGTTATAACCATTTAACGTGAAAAATCATCTACTCTACTAATAAAAACTTTATGAACAAATGTCTAAGACACTCATACATATAAGCATATTTAAATGATAGAATATATAATCATGGCATTACACAATTCACATATTTTCATTTTCATAATTGTATTTCAACATCTCAGAGCGTATTACCTTAGGTTCACATACATCACAAACACATATAACATATTATTTGAAGAGTACAAGAAACGAAAGAGCTAAGTCTAAACATTACTGATTTTTTCTAACGATTCATATACTTATTCAAAATAATTTCCTACATTCAAATTTCTGTTAGTTTAGGAGATATTAATTTTTAAACTTGCTATTTTCAATAGAGATGTACTCGTCTTGAAACTAGCATCACTGAAAACATTTTCAGCGATTTATGTATTCTAAAATTAAGTCTACCATATAGTAAATAAATTCCTTAATATCACTTTGAAAAGTACAAGTCGCTTCAATAAACATATACACGTCTTAAAATAAACATTACTGATTTTCTTTTCCAGTGATTGAAACATTTTAAAATTATACATATAGAAAATTACTTTCTATATACAAATTTAAAAAGTACGAGACGCTATTTTTCTTAGTTTTCGTGATATTCAATTTCAAAGTTGCTATTTTCAATAAACATGAACGCGTTTTGAAATAAACATAACTGAAAAAATTTTCAGATATTTAAAACTTTTTAAATATACTAAATAACCCTCTACAACTAAATTTTGAAAATGCAAGTTGCATTTTCTTTTAGTTTTTCATATACTCATTTTTTTAAATTGCTATTGTCAATAGATATACCTGTTGTAAAACAAGCATTACTGAAAATGTTTTCAGCGATTCCAAAGTGCTGAAATTACGTTTACATATAGAAAATAATCATACAAATAACAAATAAGATTAGGATAATTCGCTATCGCTCTTAGTTCTTGAAGTATTTAATTTTAAAGTTATTATGCACAATATATGAATCAATAGTACATATTTAAAACTTTAAAAATTCAATATCTCGAAACTATATAACTAATTGGGACTTAGCTCATTTTTCTGTACCATCATTTGCATCCCCTACATACATACGAGTACACACTTGTAATTTAATACTCTGATCGTTCTAAATAAAACATAGTAAGAATAAACCTAATTTGTATTATTATATTTAAAATACACTTCATAACATATTCGCACATTGCAAAATAGTTATTTGTGTATCTAGAACGGAAAATGATACTTTACACACATACTTTTTCTACGTCCGTTGAAAAAGACGATAAAAACATTTTGCTTTCAAATCATCTATGTACCAAGTCTTCTAATTTAAAACTGTATCACAAAATAATTGTCTCTCCTGCATAATGACGTAATAAGGGTTTCGACGTAATTAAAAACATTACATTTTAAACTTCGAAATACATTAATTAAGATATGAAACTGATAAATTGATACATTATTCCTATTTATATAGATCACAAATTTTGGGCCTCATATTTCGATTTCATAGAGTTAATCAATATATTAACATCTACATGTTTGCATGATTGAAAATTTTTTAAACTTCATTTTCATATTTAATAATTAAATTAATAAAACCATCTCAAAATTTTCTTTTCATTTTGCTCAAACTTTATTTTACATATTTTTAAATATATATTTTAGCTATGTGCGATTTCGAATTTGAATCCCAAAAGTTTATAGCAAGAGAGACATTAATTTTGAAATTGTAAAATATATTATTTTAAACTTAGAATATATTTTTCATACCCAAAAAATGTTAGGGAAAAACTTTGTAAGGATTTTCTGTTATAAATAAATATATTATCATCTTATACATAATTATTATCTTCTATTATTTCTATTTGTTAAAACAAATGATCCTTATGAAAGTTCTTTCAACAATTAATCGATCGATTGTTGTCAATAATGTATGTTAGCCTACTTGTATATTTCAACGAATCATAATAAAGAATTTATATCATATATTCTAATATATATATAATTAAAAACAAACCTATATTTCAAATATCATCTTTCAGAGTGTTACAGATCAAGATACATTTATTTATGTATATAATTGTCATTCGCATATATCTCTGTATTAAAACAATATCTTTGCAAAAGATAGCAATGCATTATGTACACCATTATGTAATATATTTATGATCAATAAATATCGCTAATACTACACAATATTTCATTCTAACACCCTATTTCCAAAACAAAAAAATTGCAATCCAAACATCTAAGTTCATATCCCGCATAGAAACCAGTTCACAGCCTATAGATCCACAACCAGAACGACAACCTACAAAAATCTCCCATCCTAAAGATCCAGGTTCGAATCCCGCTTACTAGCCACCAGGAACCAGCCGAGCATCCCATCCCAGCTACCAGCAACCCGCCCTAGCCATCCACGAGCGCGCCTAGGCTATACGAGCCGAAGGCGAGCACGTGGGTGCTAGGCGGGTTGCTGGGAGCTGGGATCGGATCGCTCCGCTGGTCCCTGGGGCCTAGCCAGCAAAAAATTTCTAGAAACCTGTATATAGCTTCATATGGACGTGATTACGTAACTTCACGACAAAGAGTGACCGGTTCAACGCCACCGCTCGCGCTGCACGAATGGCTGTAAATTCAACAGACAGCCAGTATTATACATAGCTAGAAATCTGTGGTGGGAGACTTGAGATTCACGATTCGATCACCAGGCCTTACTACAGCCTACCGTATTGTCAGAAATTTGAATTTTTGTGGGTGAATACATTCCGTTCGGCCAGAGAGCTCACAAATTCTCGTTTTTGTGTCTAGTAGTCTTGCTACACGCTGTACATCGCCGATTCTACACGATTTTTTAAAGTTTGTCAGCCAGAAGCCTAGCAACAGCATTTCGATCGATGGATATCTGAATTTTGGTGGGTAAATGCCTTGCGATCGGCTGAAAATCCGTCTGAGAGCTCAAAAATGCTCGTAACGGCAGTAAAGTGCTACATTTCGGCCGCTACGGCTCTAAATCGTCGATTTTACACGATTTTTGCGATTTTGTCGACCAGAAGCCTTGCTGGTGCTCGCGGATCGGATTTTGCTGGCTAGGAATTTTTTCGTGTAGGCTACTTGCTTTTGTAATCTGTTGTGCACTAGGTTGAAATTTAGGCGCTAAAATTATTAATGCAGGTTGCAGATCGGCGATCGCTTTGCGGTGCTCTCGAATCGAATTTTGTCGGTTGATTACCTATAGGCTGTAAATAGTTCATATCCTGCTGATCTCATTTTGATGATCTAGTTCGTATTTTGGTGAATTGCTGATTGCTGGAATGCAATTTTTGAGGATAGGAAAATAGGTTTTTCAATTGAGAAATTGTATTCTTTTTTACTGTTTTTATTGGTCATTTATATAATACATTTCATTTGTGTTACATATTGTAATGGTATTATTCCATGAGGACTTGTAAATAAATAAATAATGAAATATATATCGCCAAATATTTATTAAATTGTATCGTATAAGTTGTTACATAATATTACAGATTTTTGCGAGTATAATGTATAACATTTTTTTTCTAAGACTTATCGAGATATAGATTACTTTAATATACCTATGTAAATACTTTCAAATAAATAATAGTGATGCAAAGATTCATATATAGAGATACAATTAAAAATAGATCAATAATTTAATACAAATATATGTTTAATTTGAATATATTAACTGCTATATTGTGACTGTCTTAGAAAAAAACTGTATCAATAGGAAATAAATTACAGCAATTATAATATAATACTGATATATTCACTATCACATATTCACTATCACAATATTAAGGTATATTTTTCACCAAATTACACACAAATGTAGTTATATAGGTCACTGTAATCCAAACTCTAATATAATGTAAATACTTACAAATAAATAATACACAATTCAATATTAACTTGTTATTGTCTAATAAATTAGTGAAATATACCCACTTTCAGGTACGAGAATCCGCAATAAACCTTTCTCGTCAAGGAGAAGTTTCTCGCGAGATAGCAGACTTCCTAATGATCGATAAAAGCACAGCAAATGGAATTATCACCAAATATACATTGCCAAAATCATTAGCTGACAAGCCAATATGCAATAGACCCCCGTAAACTAACAAAGCGAACAGATAAAATAATTAAACTAAAATCTAAAGTAATAAACTAATTTTTAGGTCAATAAAAGTCCAAATTCTTGTTTGACCACCCTTATCTCCGAATTTAAATCCAATAAAACATTTAAGCCAGAAGTTAAACATCCGTGATGGAAAAGAAAAACAAGCCTGAATTATGGAACCATTTAGAAAATGAATGACAAGATGTACACCACAAGACAGTATTACAACGTTAATTAAATCAATGTCTCGATAGTATTCTGCAGTAATTGTATCAAAAGGAATGATGATAAACTATTAAATATGGATAACAAAATAAGAGTGAAAAGATTTATTAGTTGTTTTGAAATACGCATATTTTTGGCGAAATATTTTTGCATAGTACTAGAAATTATTTTGTTACTACATAATTTTATTTACCTACATAGTTTCTGGTTTATAATAGGAACATATTTTATGCACAAATGCATATGTTTATTAATATAACTGTTTCATTGTTGTATCACCTTTACAATATATGATTATGGTTTAAAAATCCGTTTGGCTTAAAACTTTTGCACACCTCTATAGATAAACATTACATAACATTATAGACATTTCTATAAAGTTGCATATGATATTCAAACAGCAAGATTAAAAATACTCAAATGTAAAAATGTATTAGCTGCTGTTTAATGATGAATTTGATACCTATACAAATGTACATTTAGAACATGAAGATGTACGTAGCGTCATTAGATATTTCAATATGATTTTTGTCCTTACATTTTTATAAAATTACATAATATACCTTTCAAACTGCAGCTAGATATATACACTACACGATTTTACGTTTAAGTTCTTAAAAATATGATACTGAAAGGTGCAAATCATGTATGACCTTCAAAGAGCAAGGTTAGACATTCTGCGTCGTATAAGAATTATTAATACTTTACTAAAGTAAAAGAATGTTAAATGCAACAATATATTACATGTATTAAGGCTGTTTTATGATGAATTCAATATACAAATATATATTTATGTAGAACTTGAAGATGTAAATAAGGTTAAGTCAAGATTTTGGCCCTAAATTTATTAGAAAATCAAGTAATTTACCTTACAGCTAAGCATTCGAATTCAACTGCTCCAAGTCCATTTCACAAATATAACACGTAAATAAGTTATTTTAATCACAAAATATATCACAAAAACATAAAACCACTTCTAACATCAACTTGCTTGCAACACATGTAACACAGTGACGCTTATGACAGTGTTGCCAACCTCTTAAAATTGAATTATGTTACCGCTCTGAAAATTATGCTCAAATATTAATGACATAAAAAACAATGAAAAATACACAAAAAAAACAATACATTTAATACAAACGATAAAAAATAAATGTTAAACAAAAAACTTTAAAACTAAAAATATATTTCATTTCTTTTAAGAAAATAGCAGATGGCGCTTGAGAGTAAGTAACACTTAAGAGAAAATCTGTCAATGACGACAAGTAACAACCCTATTATAGACATGGCGAAAATAAATATTAAGTAAAATATAATAATGACTAATTTATAACGACTGGAAAATATTTGTAATTATGCTACTTTACCATAATAATGCTACGGTTGGCAACATTGGGCTTACGACGTGGTCTCATGTGATTGGTGAAAATCTGGTGAATATAACGATTGTGATTGGCAAAAATAACGAAGCTCGTGATTGGTGGAAATACAGCAAGAATTCGAATGCGATAAAATCCTATCAATTTTGAACGGATGAAGAGTATTTATTTGAAAATAATTATTAATTTAAGATGTTTAAATAATAATTTGTAATTTAAATTCACCATACAACAGCGTACATCAATTTTTACCGGAAATTATACATAAATAATAACACAATACAAGAAATATTTCGAATTAATTTGGTTTTATTGATAAGTAGATGGCAATGAGCATAAATACCTTTAAAATAGGGTTTATGGGGAGGGCATAAGGGTGAATTTTTTTCGGGAAATTCTTCTCCACGTCTCGGGATTCATTCTCCAACGATGATACTGGAAGAAATCAGGTTTCATGAGGGTACATTCGAAAGGTGAATCGGCCATACTGCATAGAACCCTGTAACATTGAAAATAAATAAAAATTAGGATATTTAAAAGATAAAATATATTTTAATATTTAAATTTAAAGTGTCCAACCCCTATTTTTTGTGTTTTAAGCAAATATTCATTCAAAATCCTCATAAAGATATTTAATACTTTATTTCAAATTGCTTGAAATAAATTCATTGTTAAATAACTTATCATAATTTTATTTTTACTTTATTTGCAAAAGATGAAAAACCACCACCAGATAATGACCAAAAATGGCCCGTTTGGAAAATTTTAAATCGCCTATGAAATACATAGGTACAACTGGGGGTATCAAGTAGAACCCACTTTATGTCGTTGTAGTCAAGAACAAATAATGACCCACCTGCTCACGTGCGCCAACTTAGAAGTGGAATGCACGAGAGAAGATCTGGCTAAAGGAACATCAGCTGCTCTAAATTGGGCTATTTTCTGGAAAAATTACTAAATTGACAATTTTTGTATTAGTTTATTTTACATATATTATGTATTTTTACCTCCCGCCACACCATAGATAAGGGAGGTAACGTTTTCGGTTTAAAAATTCGAAAGAGAGTTTTTAGTGAACAAGCACGAATTAAGGTACCTACAACACGTTTTTGCTATTTTTACAATAATGTATTTGAGGCAATTTTTCCTTAAAATCTACTAAAATATAATCCAAAATTTGGTATTACAGACTTTTCTATTTATTGGAACAACAAATTAGATCAACCGGAAGTGATACTTTACTTAAAGATCATTGCTATTTTAAACATGGAATTGGCGGGAGGTCATCAGATTTTATAACTATATTCCGCAAGAATTAATATTTTATTTGTTCATTTATTAAAATAATTTCATTTAAATAAAAGTTATCGAATTAATATGTGCCAAACTAATTATTTTGTTAATATATTAACCAGAAACAGATATTAATTCGATAGTTTGTGGAGACGTTGGTCCCACCCCAATTTGGGTATGGTTAAGCCCTGCCACCACGACAAGGTCTCTCCACGTGGGCAGGGAACCCTGTCCAAACCTCCTGCGATTCAAAGGAGTTGAGGACAGAGCCACCCCGGCCTAAACCACGACTGGGGTGTCCTACAAAACCCTAACGATCTCATATCAACTATAAATAGAATCGCCCGCGCCTGAAACCCTAACAAAAATGATAATGAGATGAAATGAACCTATTTGTGGCTTGTTCACGGACGCGGCCTGCTGGGGCCAAGCGCGTTCCAACCACTGATATGCATACGCCGATAAACTATTGCTCATCGTCATATTCCATACAGTGTTTGGACCTACGACCGCGCCCTCCCCATTCCGCGAAAACCGACCCCGTGCAATCCATATAGGAGGGTAAGTTTTCTTGGACGAGGGTTGCTCACCTCACGATAAAAAAAAAATTCATTGTGATTACCAAATTAGCTGCTGGTACTAATTTTAGTAATCTGCAACAAAGCTCTTTTTTACCATGTGTAAAGTCCACCGAACATTTTCATGCCCGCGAGAGACTTTCGGCGGAATTTGATGAGTATTCATTGCACAGTATTAAAAATACTGACACGCCAAATACTCAGTGCCCTAGAAAAAAAGCATAACATACAAAATAAATATATTATATCATATTTATATTATATACGAGCATATATAATATAAGATAATATAATATAAACAATCCCAAAATCCCACCCCAAATATATCATTTATAAATCGATTTCCGCGAACGAATTTATGGCAAAAATTAACCCTGCAAACCCCAAACTACAGTTTATAAAAAAATATTCTCGATACAACAAAAAATAAAACCAATATTATCAAAATCTGTTCAAAATTTCCCGTACACGGTTCGCGACAAATTCCGAATATATTCGCGTCTTTAATTCGCTTTGAAGACTTGCTCCTTTCTCGATCCCTCGTTGTCCCCCGTTGTCCAGGTCCTGGGGTTCCTGGCCTAATCGATCCGGACCTCATACCGGGTTACACGAGCTAATAATAATTTAAAAAAAAACTAAAACAATCCGGACCTCATGCCGGCATGAAATCTACCATTTAAAAGTTAAAGTTAGGATGACGATTATATCCCACGGAGTCTAGAAGGACGACGATGTCTAGGTCCAATAGAATCCTGGCATATACGATGTCAACGGAACGGAAACGATCCGGACCTCATGCCGGGATATGCGGAAGTTAGCGACCCGGACCTTATGCCGGGTTATGCGAGCAAATTCACCCGGGACGAAAGTTACACTTTAAGTTAGATTTACAAGTTAAAATTAGGATGACGACGCGCCCCCTTAAACTAAACTTAACTAGGCTGTACTGCAATGAACGTTTTTATTTTACTTATTATTCAATTAATTTTAATTTTAAGATTTGTATAAATGCAAAATATCCGTGTATTAAATGTTCTTTACCCTTAGTTGGGTGTGACATCTTTTCTTTAAAGACCCAGAAAATTCCATTTCAATTGAATGAAATAGATTCAAAATTTTCTTTCAAAGATTTATAAATATTGCAAAATATTATTGTTAGAATAAAAATGTTGAAGTACTATGTCTCTTATCAAATATTAATCAATACTAAATATACCTCAATCACACAAAACATTCAGGGGATCATTCATAAATAAAAATTGGTTTTTGTTTTCTTATTATTCGTATTTTTTTTTTGCTTTTTTTTTGTTTTACACATATATACAATCCACACTCACTCACACCTTTCATTCTAAATTATTTTTGTATTCTCATTTATTAATAATTGAACATTCATTGCAATGTACAGCAACTTCCCAGCAAAATTGTAATAAGTAACACTTTAAAAATCCAGGTTTTCAAAAGCATTTAATATATATTTGTTAATAGATATTTATATACCACATGAGCTAAGATAATGTTTATTCATGAGAAGAAAGCTTAGCCCACGAGCCCGTAAGGGAGAGTTGGTTAATTTCTTCGAATTAATAAATATTCTTAACTCACGTAGTTTGTACAATATTTTATTCAATTTTGACAAAATAGTAATAACAACTATTACGAATTTAATTTTGACAAAATAAAAATGCATTACGATCATCGTTATTTATTCAATTTTGACG
Organism: Ophonus ardosiacus; assembly: GCA_943142095.1. Taxonomy (NCBI): domain Eukaryota; kingdom Metazoa; phylum Arthropoda; class Insecta; order Coleoptera; family Carabidae; genus Ophonus; species Ophonus ardosiacus. The sequence continues at coordinate 4,575,338 of OW964840.1, forward strand.
GTTTATTGTTTATTTTTTTAATTATTATGAACAGTCATAGAAAAAATAGTGTATGCAACTCATGTGTTATTAATACAATCGTTGCATAATAAACTATTAATTAACTAGCAAATAATACTTATAGTCGTTGCTATGGAGTTAATGGCAGTTTAAATCTTCAAAATTGAATAAAAAAATATTAAATACGTTATTCTGAATTTGTAAAAATTAGGTCAAATACTTAAACATTTCCTCTGTTTCACAATTGTTGAGTGCGGGATTTGAACCCAAAACTAATTGGCATACAATAACAGTAAAAAAATATAGAAAAATATTTTAATTAAAAGAATGAATTGGTATTATTGAATATTAAAATTTAAAATGAAACATATTTTGCAGACAGGATTTTCCCAAGTTATTATTATATAAATATATTCAAATAATTGTTTATTAATAAATAACTATTTAATGTTTAATATGAAAGAAAAAAACTGAGTACAAGTATGGCGCCCTATCTTATAACTAACTTATCCTAAGCTAACTTATGTCTACCTTAAAGCTAGTCTTACAGTATAAAATTTCCCGGGCAATTTTATAGAGCAAGATTTCGCTTACCAATCACTCACACACTGTCATTCCTTTATATGCCACATTGTACTCAGTTTTATATTTATTTAAAGTTGAAATCACATTTTATTTTAAACAAGCCTGTTTAATAGTAAATAATTATATCACTACTGCTTATTACCCATTGTTGGGTGTGTCATTTACCTTATTTTTTTATTTGATAGTTTGAATATTTAAATAAATAAATGGAAAAATCCATGTCAACAATCTATGAGACATAATTATAGTTAATGTATGCTTCGCAAATAAATTTTGAAATTGTAAGTTTTAAATAGTTTAAAAACTATAAAAGATTTTATCTATTTTATGTAACACTAGTACAAGTAATATATTTTAAATTATTAAAATTTGAATTGTTGTACAATTCATTGTATTGTATTTATATCGTATTGTTTTGCCATGTACCCTACATTACGGGTACAGCAACAATTGTTAGATTAAAGAAAATGCCAAGTTATTGACCTAAAATATTTAAAAATTGATAAACTTTCAATTTGCTGGGAAGTTAATTTTCACATACCTTGTCTCAGGATAAACCTGGACTTTTTACCAAACTACCGTTACACAAATATGAGTATCCCACGTTGTCCTTCTGGGCCCTGGGTTGGTCTAGGCGCACTTTAATTTAATGAATTTAATTCTAAAATTTTATAATTTATTTTAAGGGTAGAGGTAACTACCACAGATTCAATACTACGAATTACAAATACAAAAAAAAATAAAAGGAATGGTCGAGCACGGTCCAGCAAACCAGAAGAGTACAACCATCCTTTCACTATGAAAGACAAATTGTAAATGACTGTTTACTACTAGGAGTTATATTTTTTTAAATAATTAGTTATTCTAATACTTGGTAATGACGTAACAACCGGCAAAAGGCTTGTGCTTCAGACAGAAATAAAATATTAAATTATATTTTTTAATCGGAGATAAATTTACGTAATTTTAATTATTTGTTTTCATGGCGCCAATGTACAACTTTAATCATTTTAACATAATTTTAAATTGTCGAGAGGTACTGCTGCTGTATTCACATTTTAAATTGCCGAGAGGCCCTGTTGCTCTATCTCCATTTATAATAAGCGAGAGGTATGTTGCTAAAAAATTTACTATTATTTTTACACTTTGATTAGTTGGCGAGAGGTATTGCAAAAAAATCAGTTGTCACCTACAATATAAAAGAGTCATCCATTGTTTCGCCAAAAAAAATCAAATATAATGATTCAAAAATCTCAATTGTATTTAAAAGTTCCCGAAGCCAATAACTAAACGACGCGTTCTTATTCGTTTGTGTGAGAGAGACAAGTATAATGTAAGACAGAGAAAACATGCCACAGAATAATAAAGAGAGGAGTGAACACTCACTTCCAAATTTTGATTTTTGTAAGAGAGAGATAGTAATAAATAACTATTTCATTCTAACGAATTCTTCTTTTTACTGTAAGTTTGTTGGGAAACATAGTGTTATGTCTGTAGCATATCTGGGTGACAACACCGTGTTTTATACTGGTAGTTAGGAGACAGTGTATTTTTACAAGTAAAGGTGAAACTACTATTTAATATCTCGGGAAAATTGATAAACCGGAAGTGGTACTTTACTTGAAGCTCTGAACAGATTTTCTTGTAAAAATATATTAAAATATGATGCAAAACTTTTCAAATTTTGTATTTGAAACTCATATGTAATTTGAAACAACATATGCGATTTTGACTATATATGATAAACCGAAAGTGGTACTTTACTTGAAGCTCTGAACAGATTTTCTTGTAAAAATATATTAAAATATGAAGCAAAACTTTTCAAATTTTGTATTTGAAACTCATATGTAATTTGAAACAACATATTAGATTTTGATTATATATGATAAACCGGAAGTGGTACTTTACTTGAAGCTCTGAACAGATTTTCTTGAAAAAATATATTAAAATATGATCCAAAACTTTTAAAATTTTGTATATGAAACTCATATATAATTTGAAACAACATATTAGATTTTGACTATATATGATCAACCGGTAGTGGTACTTTACTTGAAGCTCTGAATAGATTTTCTTGAAAAAATATATTAAAATATGATCCAAAACTGATCTACTTTTGTATTTGAAACTCATATGTAATTTAAAACAACATATGCAATTTTGACTATATATGATACACCGGAAGTGGTACTTTACTTGAAGCTCTGAATAGATTTTCTTGAAAAAATATATTAAAATATGATCCAAAACTGTTCAACTTTTGTATTTGAAACTCATATGTAATTTAAAACAACATATGCAATTTTGACTATATGTGATACACCGGAAGTGGTACTTTACTTGAAGCTCTGAACAGATTTTCTTGAAAAAATATATTAAAATATGACGCAAAATTTAGGAAATTTTGTATATGAAACTCATATATAATTTGAAACAACATATGCGATTTTGACTATATATGATCAACCGGAAGTGGTACTTTACTTGAAGCTCTGAACAGATTTTCTTGTAAAAATATATTAACATATGATGCAAAACTGTTCAACTTTTGTATTTGAAACTCATATATAATTTGAAACAACATATGCAATTTTGACTATATATGATACACCGGAAGTGGTACTTTACTTGAAGCTCTGAACAGATTTTCTTGAAAAATATATTAAAATATGATCCAAAACTTTTAAAATTTTGTATATGAAACTCATATATAATTTGAAACAACATATTAGATTTTGATTATATATGATAAACCGGAAGTGGTACTTTACTTGAAGCTCTGAACAGATTTTCTTGAAAAAATATAATAAAATATGATGCAAAACTATTGAAATTTTGTATTTGAAACTCATATGTAATTTGAAACAAAATATTCGATTTTGACTATATATGATCAACCGGAAGTGGTACTTTACTTGAAGCTCTGAATAGATTTTCTTGAAAAAATATATTAAAATATGATCCAAAACTGTTCTACTTTTGTATTTGTAACTCATATATAATTTGAAACAACATATGCAATTTTGACTATATATGATACACCAAAAGTGGTACTTTACTTGAAGCTCTGAACAGATTTTCTTGAAAAATATATTAAAATATGATCCAAAACTTTTAAAATTTTGTATATGAAACTCATATATAATTTGAAACAACATATTAGATTTTGATTATATATGATAAACCGGAAGTGGTACTTTACTTGAAGCTCTGAACAGATTTTCTTGAAAAAATATATTAAAATATGATGCAAAACTTTTGATATTTTGTATTTAAAACTCATATGTAATTTGAAACAAAATATTCGATTTTGACTATATATGATCAACCGGAAGTGGTACTTTACTTGAAACTCTGAACAGATTTTCTTGAAAAAATATATTAAAATATGATCCAAAACTTTTAAAATTTTGTATATGAAACTCATATATAATTTGAAACAACATATTAGATTTTGATTATATATGATAAACCGGAAGTGGTACTTTACTTGAAGCTCTGAACAGATTTTCTTGAAAAAATATATTAAAATATGATGCAAAACTTTTGAAATTTTGTATTTAAAACTCATATGTAATTTGAAACAAAATATTCGATTTTGACTATATATGATCAACCGGAAGTGGTACTTTACTTGAAGCTCTGAATAGATTTTCTTGAAAAAATATATTAAAATATGATCCAAAACTGTTCAACTTCTGTATTTGAAACTCATATGTAATTTAAAACAACATATGCAATTTTGACTATATATGATACACCGGAAGTGGTACTTTACTTGAAGCTCTGAACAGATTTTCTTGTAAAAATATATTAACATATGATGCAAAACTGTTCAACTTTTGTATTTGAAACTCATATGTAATTTAAAACAACATATGCAATTTTGACTATATATGATCAACCGGAAGTGGTACTTTACTTGAAGCTCTGAACAGATTTTCTTGAAAAAATATATTAAAATATGACGCAAAATTTTGGAAATTTTGTATATGAAACTCATATATAATTTGAAACAACATATGCGATTTTGACTATATATGATAAACCGGAAGTGGTACTTTACTTGAAGCTCTGAACAGATTTTCTTGTAAAAATATATTAAAATATGATCCAAAACTGTTCAACTTTTGTATTTGAAACTCATATGTAATTTAAAACAACATATGCAATTTTGACTATATATGATACTCCGGAAGTGGTTCTTTACTTGAAGCTCTGAACAGATTTTCTTGAAAAATATATTAACATATGATGCAAAACTGTTCAACTTTTGTATTTGAAACTCATATGTAATTTGAAACAAAATATTCGATTTTGACTATATATGATCAACCGGAAGTGGTACTTTACTTGAAGCTCTGAACAGATTTTCTTGAAAAAATATATTAAAATATGACGCAAAATTTTGGAAATTTTGTATATGAAACTCATATATAATTTGAAACAACATATGCGATTTTGACTATATATGATAAACCGGAAGTGGTACTTTACTTGAAGCTCTGAACAGATTTTCTTGTAAAAATATATTAACATATGATGCAAAACTGTTCAACTTTTGTATTTGAAACTCATATGTAATTTAAAACAACATATGCAATTTTGACTATATATGATCAACCGGAAGTGGTACTTTACTTGAAGCTCTGAACAGATTTTCTTGAAAAATATATTAACATATGATGCAAAACTTTTGAAATTTTGTATTTGAAACTCATATGTAATTTGAAACAAAATATTCGATTTTGACTATATATGATCAACCGGAAGTGGTACTTTACTTGAAGCTCTGAACAGATTTTCTTGTAAAAATATATTAACATATGATGCAAAACTGTTCAACTTTTGTATTTGAAACTCATATGTAATTTAAAACAACATATGCAATTTTGACTATATATGATACACCGGAAGTGGTACTTTACTTGAAGCTCTGAACAGATTTTCTTGAAAAAATATATTAAAATATGACGCAAAATTTTGGAAATTTTGTATATGAAACTCATATATAATTTGAAACAACATATGCGATTTTGACTATATATGATCAACCGGAAGTGGTACTTCACTTGAAGCTCTGAACAGATTTTCTTGAAAAAATATATTAAAATATGATCCAAAACTTTTAAAATTTTGTATTTGAAACTCATATGTAATCTGAAACAAAATATTCGATTTTGACTATATATGATCAACCGGAAGTGGTACTTTACTTGAAGCTCTGAATAGATTTTCTTGAAAAAATATATTAAAATATGATCCAAAACTGTTCAACTTTTGTATTTGAAACTCATATGTAATTTAAAACAACATATGCAATTTTGACTATATATGATACACCGGAAGTGCTACTTTACTTGAAGCTCTGAACAGATTTTCTTGAAAAAATATATTAAAATATGACGCAAAATTTTGGAAATTTTGTATATGAAACTCATATGTAATTTGAAACAACATATGCGATTTTGACTATATATGATCAACCGGAAGTGGTACTTTACTTGAAGCTCTGAACAGATTTTCTTGAAAAAATATATTAAAATATGATGCAAAACTTATCAATTTTTGTATTTGAAACTCATATGTAATTTGAAACAACATATGCGATTTTGACTATATATGATAAACCGGAAGTGATACTTTACTTGAAGCTCTGAAATTTATTTTGTCTAGTACTACAAGAAAACCATATACGTATTTTTAATACAAATTTATTACTTCATTTTTATTTTACAAAATTTTATAACAAATATTCTGATAGATGATAGATAACATTTTCAACTAAACACTAAAACAATAAACACCTAGCGTCATCCCGCAGGAAAACGCTGAACTATTGAAAATTGGCTGCGTTCCACTATTCACTACAAAGAGCATAAAAGTAGTGTACTAATTTCTTAATGTAGTATAGAGCGCAACATACGAACAGTAGATAGAGTTTATGAAGAAAACGTTGTATTAAAATATGTTTCAGCTGTCCTGGAATTCTGAAACTAACTTTTTCTTTTGAAAACATCCCTCCTGAATTCAAATATGAACACCACAAGTCCCTATTTCTCCTAGTTTTCGAAACATTTTTTTATTAGAAAGAAAATAGAAAATCTACTTTTGATGTCCAGAAATCTGTAACAAAAATGTCGTTAATATTTGTCTTCAACTATTTATGAAGATGTGGAAATCCTGAAAGAGAAAATGTACATATTTCTTCGAAGTTTATTTGAAATTTTCGACGATTTCGACGCAGTTTAAGTTATATTTTACCGCAATTAGATAATTTATTATTAATTATTGTTTTTATACATCCTACCTAACATTTTAGCTAAGAAATACAAGTAAATACATACATATAAAAAACATAAATAAATAAATGATGATGTGGGCCTCCTGATAAAACTGAAAAGTAAACATACATATACATATTAAAATGGGGAACCTAACAATGTGTACTCAACGACGGTGTTGAGTTGTGTAAAGTGTGTACGTCCCTAGGGTCTTCCTTGCCATTGAAATGGCTAGGTTCGCACCACCGCGAGTGTGGCAGACCAGGCCCCGGAACTTGAGTGCTTATCGTGCAAAGAAGCCGGAGCATTCGTGAGTAAGCACCCAAGCCCGGTTAACGCTCTTTCAAGCCCACAACTTTAGTTGCAGCGAGAAAGGAAAGGGGCCGAGTACCGCTAGACGCCCCACCGCCTAACGGCCCCGGCACCTGAAAGGGAAAAGTTAGCTCAGGAGGCCCCGTTGAAACAGCTCACGCCCTAACCATAATATACATATACATAATGCACATACATAAATATATAATATACATACATAAATACATAAGAAATCAACAATATATACGGACGAAATCGCGGCGACGAACGGATAAAATTATTCAAAAGCTAACGCGAATACTAAAAACGGATTTTCTTCATATATCTATTAACTTTAATAGATATATTATTTTGTGTATGTGTGTGTGTGTTTGCAAAACTAATACAAAAGCAAGTGTGTGTAACTACAATTTAATACTTTAAAATGCAAGTAAACTAATTGAAATTGTTTAAAACTGTAAATTAATACTTCAAAAACTGGGAATCAGTACAGGGGGTTACTCAGTCCGGCGGCCCATAGTGTGGGTACAGGCGTCCTTCCCAGAGGCCCCACTGCCCTATCCCAGAGGGGAGCAGCGAAAAGAACTACCAAGTTTGCCCAATGGGTCCCAGTCGTTCTTGGGAAATTGACTTTAATCTAACAGGGGCATACTAGAAAGAGCTGCTTGGATAGTAAAGAGGAAAACTGAAAAAAAGCAAAAGCATGCAGGGAAAGGGGGTTCTTCTTTCTTCAACTGATGTTTTCTCTGAAATCGCGAAAAATCTAATGTTTTTACGATCTACAGCCGGTGCCATAGATCATTGATAAATGTAGTTTCGTTTCTAAATGAAGTGTCCATTCTTTAATTATTTACTACAAAATTATTAAATCAAAATGAAATAAATTTAAATATTAAAATATGTGTACGTCTTTAAATAAATTATACAATGAGATCCTCCACTATTTTCTAATCTTTTAATACAATAGTTCACGTTTTGATTGCCACTGGCAGCTACGTCATTCAACATAACTTTCACTTATAAAAATGCGATAGCTGAAGGCTTGAAATTAACAATAATTGGAAATATATATTATGGATAATAAACAATTTAATAAAATAATTATACAATAATCTGTTCATTGCCACTGGCAGCCTGTCATTCAACATATCTTTTACTTTCAAATATGGCTTGAAGTAATAAGAATTCGGAATAGAGTGGATGTATGACGTAGATGTTAATGGCATTAAAAACTAGAATATTTTAGTAATAAATATTTTTTTTAAACATTGATAATCCCTATCATACAGTTTTAAGAACAAATTTTAATATAAATG